>JAHZNE010005650.1:0-11518 GCA_027744055.1 Callyntrura sp. NNG-2020
GGTCAAGTATGGCGAGAGTTGGGAGGACTGGAATGTCACCAAACACCCAACTTTTCAAAACTATATTTTTTTTACTATAAGTTGTATAACTAACCACGAAAACGTTTTAATGATGATTTTGTTATGCAATTAGTATATTTGTCTGTTCGTTCGTTTGATATGATATGCTCTTCGTAGTTTCTCACCAAGGTGGATTACACCGTTTTATTAATATTATTTTATGTCAAAAACCAAACACAAAATTATGTTACTACGTGCCTGTTGTTCGGCTTTGCTCCTCCGACCGTGACCGTCGGCACTAGTTAGAGAGTGGCGTGGCGGACAAAAAAATGACAACAACAACGGTTGTTGTGTATCAAATTTCCTTTCTGAAATTTTCAAGGCACGTAAAGGACCCGAGTGCGATTATGAGCACAGCGTGAAATAAATTACAGACTCGAGAATATGTATTTCATTTCATTTTTTGGGTAGTAGCTTGCATAAAATAAAGAGGAGCTTCTTGTTTTACTCCAATTATCATCTTCCTTTTACCTCTGTATACCCTACCGTCAAAGAAAATAGGATACAAACCACTTATTGCTTTCTTTTGTGAAAATCAATGCAAAAATTTGCTGTGATGACATTCATAATAATAATAATAATAAATAAAAATGTTCATATTATTATTTTATTAGAGAAAAAGTTCCCATTCAAAAGGAAGTCAGTGGGCCACCAGCAGCAGCAACAGCTTCAGCAGCAGGTAACAGAGCGGGTTTGGTACTCTCTGAAATGTGATGTATGTGATGACGATGATGATGATGGTCATATCGACACAGCAAGAAGAAAAAAGATTATTAAGAGCAGTTTTTTTTTCAAACAGCAAATTTAATCACTTATTTAGGCAGTCAAAATATATTGCAAATATCTCACATATATCGCCCTGCGCAAATTCACACACGGTACACACGCCTGCTTCTTGCCTTACCCTTTCTGCTTCATCTTCCCCAGTCGCAAAAAAAACAGTCGTTTCTCATGTTTTACTTATTGTTAATATACGAATCACCTAGTACCAGGTTGTTGCTGCTTGCTTGAATTTTTATTAGCTATTCAAACAAAAATGTTTTAAAAGTGAGGCTGCATATTATGGTATATAGTGTTATCGGCAACATCATCATCATGGCACCAAAAAAGTGGAAACTGTGCTCAGTGCTCACGTGTTTCAAACCAAGACTAGTTTTTTGTGGCGTTTTTAAAAAACGTGTACATATGCAGTGTGGTGTGGTAGGGGCTAATATGTACATATATTTCAGCGTGGTATTTGTTATGACGACGCAGTGGCTAAATGCCAACGCCAATGATAAACGGAGGACTAGTTAAATTTTTTTTGATAAGACAGGATCACCGTTGTGATCATCATCATCATCAGCAGCAGCAGTAGTTTGATTGTTAAAACGTGTTGTATCATATCACCACAGTGGCGTATGCCTCGTGCCGATCCCTTCTCCGTCCCAGTCTCTCTTAGCGAGCAGTAGGGATCTTTAATAGGAGTGGGGTAGAAAAACGAGTCTTTTGTGAGAAAAGTGAAAAAAGGAGAAGAAAACAAAGAAAGGTTTTAATTATTCTGTGTAATGGGCAAAAGCTATTATGTTTGTAAATAAAAGACGGCGATAATTGTTTCAATATCTTTTATTCTGACGTTTTTATTTTTTGAGTATTTCACTTAAAAACAAAGAAATGCGAGAAAGAAAGGGGAGGCGAAAAATATATATGCACATGTAATTTGAATATGACGACTGCTAATTGCTATTTATACACGAAAGTTACATAAAGACCACAGGTTTAAGTGGAAAAACCTGTGTGTGTATTTTGTGGCTTATTTGCTGACGACAATGACATCATTGCTGTAGTTACTCTTCTTCATTTTGGAAAACGTTTTGCTGACCACCTCAAAGTTGCGCCGCCACACCTCGTTTTCTTCAATGAGGGTCTGCACCTTGGAATTTTCCAGGTTATCTAGTCTTGCGGTGATATTAGCGTACACCACGGGAGAAGTAGGATCTCCCGTGGGGAAGCTGGAGCTGGGGGCGACACTACCAAAGGATGCGCTGGAAATACGACCTTCGAGGTAATTTCGAGTGTCGGTTATATTCTGGGAGAAGGTGGTAGAAGTATAGGACAAATCGGCGGCGAGTTTATTGGTGACGATGGTCATGTTTCCGTAGAGATAGTTTTCCAAGTTGATGACGCGTGCAGACAATTCGTCAGTGGGAGCCGTTCCTCCTGTAGGAACCTGGTTAAGTCGCGAGTTTACGGTGATGTTTAAGGTGGACAGTCGTCTTTCTAGGTCGGCTGTAGAAACATGGTAAGTTAGAGTAAAATTAGAACAGCTTGTCACTATTCTAACTTTAACTGTTTCTTTGTTTTAATTACCAATTAAAGACAAAGCCTCAATGAGCTTTAAGTCACACGCTGCGGGGCAACCAGTTGTTTGGGTTGCTGTAGGTTGTTCCGGTCCTAAATTATTGGGAAGCGAATCCCCCAGTTGCACTTGTCCCATCGTAACGCCGTTCATATTTGCACTTATTATTAGGAAGATTAGAGTTTGGAAGATATACATGTAGTTGCGTTGAAAAAACTTCATCATTACAGTTTGGTTTGGTACGAATCGTCTTATATTAACAAATTGTCAACGCAAGCCCCCCAAAACCGCACTCTGTACTGCACAGCTACGGATACGGACAACTTGACGAGAGAAGTCTAAATAAGCATAATTAATGAATGATTTCGTTCTAAAGCAATTTATAAATTGCTCCAACAAATTAAATTAAAATCGTCGTCAAATTAGCATGACGGAAAATTCCAGAAAATAAATTATAAAATTGCGAATGGCATGTTATAATGCCATTTAGCGCACGATCAGTTACAGTCACAGTGTACTATTTGTTAACAGAGATATCATTTACAATCAATCCATTGCTCTTTTCATGCAAATTTTCTATTTTTTCCTGTTTGATGCAATATTCAACATTTCAGATTTTTTGGGTAAAAAATGCAACATCGCGTGCCAGAATCGATGTGATATGATCGCTGTTCATCTGAGCAAACGGGGGTCACAATAAAGGGGATCGTTCATTCTGAGTTACCTAATCGGTTATCAGCTCTATAACATAAAAGCTGTGCGCAATAATGGATGATTGTGTTGGTCATAGTTGCTCGGAGCAAATAGTGAATGAATGAAGATGTGTACGTAACATTTTCAGTGTAGAAATTGTTTACTACGCAATTGACAATAACAACTCAATTGAATGATAATTTTTTATTGCATGTCAAAGTCATCATGTCGTGTAAATATAAAAAAAATATATATTGAAAATAATAATAATATAAAAATATTTGAGCCACTTACTTGGGTTTCAGCACATTCGCCGCAAAATTACCTAAAACATTCCCCGCTGGAAAATACCTTGCTACTACGTACGTCTTGAAACTGGAGCAATTTCGATTAATTGCGTATCCGTACCCCACAAATTGGGTTCCTTTCCACACCGTTTGAGTAAAATGGCCAATTTTTGGAAACAAAGCGTCCGACCCGTTTCCCTGGTATCCCTCTGGATATGGGTAGTCCTTAATTTCTTCATACCAACCGTTGACAGACATTAAAGCGAGGTCCTCGATAGGTACCGTTGGTGCACTGGACATTGCCAAGGACTCTCCGGTTCCCGTACGAGTACTACCACTTCTACTCGTATTCCCTTGAAGAAACTGCCGGTCCGGGTCGGATCCTTTGCTGTGTCGGGGATGGCATTCTTCGGCGATTTTGTCGGCCCATTTTTGGGCTTGTTGGGACAACAGTTTGGCCAATTTCAGGTGCTGGGAAGAATGTCGGTGTCGAAACTCATTCTCACGGTCTAAAATTACCAACTTCCAGTGTTCGGGTTGTATGATTTTCGCTTTCTGAAAAAGTTGCATTTGCTCTCAAGCTTACATTCGTGTCCAGTACCCATAATCATCAAATTCAAAATTTTGGGCAACATTTTATTTTTTAATTATTTAAAGTAAAATACCAATGCAGAAATTCCGTAGGCACCATGTCGAATTTGTAATTCATCCACCATACAGTGAACAAAGCCCCGGAAAGGATATAACTTTTCCGTTGACTCCAAAACAATATCACTGTAATTAGTCGACGGTGTCTTCTTTGGGTCCTGCATTACATTTTTTAACATACTTAAGTTAACAACACGCCTGGAAGTTAATTGTGACTAAAACCTACGTACAAATTAAATGGAATTTTGTATTTAAAAAAAAATTACCAGCAGGAAAGTGTCACAATTTTTGTATTGCTTTGGCAGATGCACCATAGCCAGTTGCAGCATCCACTCTCCAAAATATTTCTGTTTACAGATAAATACACTTTTGTACAAACACAGAGAGACGAGAACAACAAAACAATCTCATGTTGCAATTTTTCGGTACAGGTACTTACATTGTCAAGGCTCTGTTCTTTAATTTGCCGCAACACGCTGGGAGCTTGAATATGACAGTTGAGAAACTCGCTACTCTTGGTGTTGGGGAAAAATTTGAGGTACTCGTACCAACAAATGCCCTGGTGAATCTGCACAGCCATTTGTCTTTTGAAAAGGGGTAAAAAGAAGCACGTTGCCGTTGTTACGTATTTAGCGATTTAAAAAATATCGTATACCAAATATCAAAATTATACCTTCCGTACTCCGTCGAATTTATCCCGGAGACAAAAACACTTTGAAGAAGTACAAATAAACACATAAGGCAAAATAGAGATGAAGACTTTAAATTTCGGAACGCCGACAATAGTGTCAGCACCTGTGGTGTTTTTGGGGAGCCCATTGTTACTTTAAAAAGTGAACACGTGCGGAATTTAAAGACAAGTAACAAGTCTTTCTACCGTCTAATTTGTATTTATACGTAACACCTTTTATTTATCATGAAACAGAAAATACCATAGCGTACAATTATTTCGCGAATCTAAAAAAAAGTCTCACGTTTTTCTACACAAGCATCCTGCTTAAAAAAGGTAGCCATTCTATAATATATTCTACGCAGCCCTTATTTGTTATAAGGCGCTTGGGCTACCAACACTTGACACGCAATTTCCATACTAATTGGAACAAAGACATTTTAAAATCCACTATAGAGGTTTACTCATTACATAATACCTCCTGAAACAGACAAAAAATGATATAAAGCGTGCATCGCTTGTGGCATCTTAATCCTGGGAACGTGCACAATTAATACAGGAGAGCAATTTACATATTCGCAAAAAACGATTTCCAAAAGTGCGTTAATAGACAGTTTTTAATAAGGAAACTTGACATAATGTCTAAAAAAAAATGGTGACCTTGACTGTGGTAACAGTAACTGTAGTTGTCGGTTTGGCATATTAAATGTATCATGCAAATGCAAGTAGGTATGTACAAGAAATAGAGAACTGTACTGTAGAGGAGTTTCTCTTTTTTTTAGAGATGTGAGAGATTATACCATAGATTATTGCTCGAAGCTGTCTAGTAGCGTGAGAATTTCATGTTGCGGCGATAAATTTCCTTGTTAGTACTAGGCAAAGATAGTGGTCTTTTACTTTTTGGCGTACCAGGTAACAAAGTGAATGAAATGAGGTTGATATAAAAACATGTTTTAGTGAATGAGCCTGTAATCGATGGAGGGAGACATACATGCAGATGAAATTCAAAATTAATGGAGACATACAAACAGGGCTGTAGGAACAGGGGGACGTTAAGTGATAGGGAGGGGAAGGACCATAATGTATTACGAGGCAAGATAGGAATATCTTCCGCTGCACACTGTTACAGGAGCTCTGAGTATAAACTGTTAGTAATAAATGTCCATCTACTGATAACATGAAAACGATGCTGTCGTGTCACTTTGCTGGGTTGACTTCTATTTGACTCTTTTGAATTTTAAAAGGAATTATGGCTGATGATGAAATACTTTTGAAGGGCAGTTTTTAAAGAAAATATCTGTAAACTCAACACATACACACCTCAGCCAACTTATTATATTACGGCTGAAGGACAAAATACAGTTGACATGTTATGAACGGGAAGTAAGGACAAGAAAACTCTGGGAAATAAAAGAAAGGAAAAAATTGGTAATTTTTTATTGTACTCACGTACCTTTCTAACAGCAGCTACGGGAGAATGTTCGCACCCCCTTCATTTTCTCGGCTTTCTTTGATTTTCATCTGCTTTTACGAGTGTACATCTTCATTCTCAATATAAATGCATTTTTTGGCGATGCTTCATACTTTGGGAATATTCTCCGTTTTTACACACGGTTTACTGTGCAGTTTTATTACCTTAGCTGGCATGTGTGTAAAAAAAATACGGTGTCCTCTACCAGCCGTATTCAAATGTTTTTCGGATGGGATATTTTTGTGGTTGATTTATTGCAGGATTTTGAATAAAATATTTTTATTATTGCCGCAAACAACTGTGCATGCACATTTTTTGTAGTGGTGAAGGCAGACAACCCTCTCGACTCCCTTCCGGGAAACATGTGTTTACTGGAGGTGCAGTCAGTGCAGTGTCTCGAATAATGTAAAGCGTTTCTGAATAATCATAGATGATATGAGGTTATGTCATGCTTCACACACAGTTTATGTTATTTATTTGCATTTCCTGATGAAAAGCGCTTTAAAAAATTTGGGGGAAAGTAACCGTCGAAATAGGTTTCCTAAGGTTCACTTTCTGCTTCAGCTCGGATTATGTACAAATGCTATTTTTGGAGAAAACAGAAAATGCGTTTCTCGATTTATACACATTCCGGGAGTCACACAACTTGTATGCACATGCGAAGACAGGAAGATATTATTTATGATTAAATTTATATAGACAGTAAAATTGTTTGGAGGTGCAGGTGCACAAACACGGCTCTTATTGGTATTCCTGGTTTATTGTAAATTGTAAAATAGCGCCACAAATTAAATACACGCAGTAAAAAAATCCTCGAAATGTGATAAATTAATGGAATCCAACTTCACATATCCAATTTTTAAAAATAAATTTTTTCTATCCAAAATTAGATTTAAAAATTGTTTAAATTAAATTATCAATTTTTTCCTGGTCGATATCTCAGCAGTTTTTGACCGCTTGTGCTACCCTTGTAACAGTCCAACACGATGTTACATGAATACCCCTATATTTACATACGTTCGCTGACCCGGAACAGTCAAATCTAGAAAATACGCTTTTATAGTCACTTCTCTTATTCGGATCTTCGATACTCTAAAATGACAACATCCCGACATCAGTAGTGCTGCGGCGTCGATGTTGCTCAATGTGAATTTATTTTTCCCTGACTGCTCCATCAAGTTATCGGCCCCTCGTATTCTCTCCTTTTATTCTTTTTCAAACTGAACAACAATCAGACAGGTTCCGCTGTGAAGACATGTCATTCATACAAACAAGTTTCGGTATAATTTCGTTCTGCCCACAATTCTTCGTATTTTAGGGTTATTGCAGCAATGTTTCCACACGTGTAGGTGGACACAACTACTTTGACGAAGGAGAACAATAGAGTTGCATTGTATGGGAACATTTTTGGAGCTCAAATACTCCAAAAATGTTGTAATATCTTCCCCCAGAAATATAGAACAAAGTTTCCAAAGCTCTCGACGAAATGCAGAAAGTGAAAAGGAGGGAAACAAAAAGGAAGAGAAGGGGAAAACAAGAAAAATCGCTGTTTACCTTTCGTGTTTGATCTGATAAGAAAACGTGGAGAAAGGCGAAGGAGACGTCATTCGAAGAAATAAATGAAAAGAAAGGGAAGTTACAAAGAAATGCTTGATTCAACTGGAAGCACATTTGTTGTAAGGTGGTGGAAACTGTGACTGTGATGATGGTAATAATGCTGTAACTCCGAATAAAGATGATGTCAGTGATTCACCATAAAAGAACTACAATTGTGAAGAATGCACCCATCACTGCACCCCGACCAAACACTCACCCCATTTCCAGTGACTTTGTACTTTGGCACTGCACCTTTCTAATTCCTCGACGGAAGTTCCATTCACGCTATTTCAAGTTCCTAGAAAATGGATTTTCACGATGGTAGCATTTGGAGAGAGAAGTGAGAAGCGTGGCAAGAGTTGTCAAGCTTTTTTGTCTTTTGTGCATTTTTATGTAAAGCGGTCTACCAATAACCCAGAAATGAAAGTAAGGAACCTGCAAGAACCTCCTTTTCCTGCATTAATTTATATGGCTCTTTAATTTTTTGGAAATAATTTACAGATTTTTATTTTTGTCAAACCTACCGTATGAATGAATGAAGCGTGGCGACTATGTAACAACCAGGTTGACCGTTTGAGTCCGTCATGGAAAAACCGAGATAACTATACCTGCATACAATTTATAAAAACAAATTTAAAAAAATAGTTTAAACGACTTGGAAATCACACTAAAGTACAGCATATAAACCAAAAGACGGGAATATATCGAGAAAGATTTATATTTATTGTCAGCTTTCTGAGTATATTCTATTTTCTTTACAAAAAGCAACAAAAGCTGCGTTATCCACAATACAATCCGCATGTTAGCATTTAGCATTTAAAAAATGCATGCGAATTAGAAGATTGTACAATTATTAAAATGCATGTATGGTTGCAGCTTCCAAATTGCAATCCACCTCCACACGTATCCGTGTATGTATAATCTTTAGCCCCACCTGTCTTAATGTTTCTTGGCGAAGGCGAAATTAAAGGACGTACTGTATCCAAGTACAAAGTGGAAGGCACTTTAGTCTGGCACGAGCTATTTTAAACCTCCAATTTATAACAAGTTACAATAAAAGAAATAACAGGGACTATTAAAATTCCAGAAAATGTCGCATTTAAAACAGTCCACAGTAATACTCCTTTCCCATCCAAGCAAGCCAATTTAGGCAATTGCTCTGTAATGATCGTCATGCATCGTAGTACACATTCTACCGGGTAACGTACCTGCAGTAATACTCTGTTGTTCCCGTTAAAACTTTTGACGTGAGCTTCAATTGTAAAGGTTGTGTGGCAAATAAGGACCCCTCAGGGGTTAATGTAATGTGACATCGCGTTGTGACTACAAAGTGTCCTCTGGTACACGTCGTAATAAAATGGCAATTGTAATGATGATGAGGAGGAGGATGAACCTCATTTGAGACAAGTCTCACACGACAAGCATTTATTTCACATGACTTTGCTAAATCTTCTCGGAAGAGTAGTGTAGCTGCCTCCAAAACGTGGCATGATAAGTGGAAATGGGAATTGTTGTGTGTGTCATTTCTATTTGAGAGAATATGGCTAAGTAAGAGATGATTATACACACACCGTAGCAAATAGACAAGATGCCGGGAAAGGGGGTACACCAAAGGTTACATTTTATTACCGCCATTTTCCGGTTTACTGCCACCTTGATTCGTTTTTCCTTCTTTGAAAGGACCTCTCGCTATACACCATCTCGGCTCTTTACAGAGAATGTTCTGTACATGAATAGCATCATGAAAATAGAATGAATGAGAAGCGAATTACGCACAGCAAACTCCTACACTCGTATAGCTCATGTACGTGAAAACACACGCGTACGTATAACAAGAACGTCATGTTTATTGCCACGACGATGCTAGGAAACGAATGGCGTTTTTTTCAATTGCCATTGAACGGTGGTACAACATTTTATATGGTGTAATGGATTATTGCGGGGGGGGAATTTAGGGAAGTGGTGTTTGAATTATTCTCATTTAGATTACTTAAAAAGGAGAAGTAGCTTGCTAGTTGCTAAGGATCAGGAGCAGTTTAATTCGGGGGCTTTACGTCTGCTTCAAAAAGCGGTGCTCCAAAGTGCAATGCTGCTATATACATTCGTAAAGTTTATGAGAAAATCATTCATTCTCGATTCTCGATGCAGATTACAACTACTCAAAAACGTTTCAACCTTTAACGTACCAAAACTTACATGAAACATTATGAAAACGATCTAAATTACATAGCAAAAAGTTATAGTAAAGTAAATAATACAACGGCGTTCAACTTGTTAATTTTTATTTTCCATTTGCGTTTAATATATTAGTAAATTTAATTTAATATCTCTATAGGTACATGTATTATAATTAATAAGAAAAAATAGTACGATCATATATATTGATGCACTTTCTAAGTTAATTGACATTTTAGGTATTTTATGCCTAAATTTAAAGTGATCCTTCCTTGCAAATACATGCACCACGTACAATATTAACCAAATCTCTTCAAGCTGTGTGTGAATTACCGGAATTACCCAGAGTAACAATGTACAACGCTACTTGTTATCCCATTAGTGAAAACCCACTTTTGCTTACCCATTTGGTCAAGCATTAATCCATTTCATCCTCTTTCGCCTACTTTTCTTTTGTGAAACCTCACCGAGCATATCTATCATCTCCGGTTATAAATTTCTAAATACCCAAATAGTAGCCAAAGTAGCGTAGTGCCTTTTGGAGAGGAGTGCCCGACCTTTATTACTTATTCTGCATGCGTGAAACCGAAACCCTGAGACTGATTGCGAGTTAAACCCCGACACGAGAGAGAGAGTCCACCCGAGGAAGAGGGGACGAGAAGAAAATGATGAAAGTCTACTTGCACCGGCGATCCTTTTACACTCCACCACCACATCCAGCCAGCTTACCACAGAATGCACATGAAATCCCAAAAGACGCTTGCATTTTGAAGCATCTCCTACCCACACGGCCAACTAAGTCGTCTTAGAAGGACCATCATCTGCCGTAGTGGTACTAGCAACGGAAACCGAATACAAACCAACGTTGTCCTGTGAATAGTCCTTATTTATTTTTCTTCAGTAATGTGTGCACTCACCGGTTATTTGGCTCTGTTGTTTTAGTATGATCGTATCATCATCACCAGTACAGATCGGATTTCAGACAACAACTTTGTTTCTAATCAAGAAACGTCCAAGGAAATAACCTTGACGAGCCTGTGTACTTGAGATCATTGCTACCGTTTTTCTTGCTGTTGAAGTGAAGAGCGAAATGAGCAAAGAGATTGTTTAAACAACAACAAAGAGCAAAAGTACACACAAAGTCCACCATCAATTTCTCCATCTCTCTCGTTGACTTCTTTCACCAAACTTTCCACTTTGGTTTGTCTTTGGCCGCAAATAGAATTTTCGTGGGTAACCAGTTGAAATACAAATGAGGTGTCTTACGTGTGCGTGTGTGTGAGTCATGCTGTGTTGGCTATCAACAGAAATAAACATGATCAGCATCCGATCCGACAGCAACCAAAAACCACCTTTCTTATCCATCTTCGTCTTGATTTCTCGATTTCATTCCCAAAATTCTTACCACATCCCACGAAATGCTTTTAAAACTGGGAAATCTAAACCGACAAACGGATTTGCCCACACACATACACACACACACACACACACACACACACACACACGCTTTTTGGCTAAATGTGTGTACCGTATAAATCCCAAATGAGCTTCTAGAAGATCAAGATAGGAGACGTGGGTGT
>JAHZNE010005651.1:0-10331 GCA_027744055.1 Callyntrura sp. NNG-2020
GAAGGAAATACGTAGAATCCTTGACCCATAAATCCATATAATAACAACGCACACCAGCATCATCACTCTGCTCTTTAGTCTCTACTCTCATTTGATATTGTCGACGGTGGTTTTTGATACCATCATACGACGGGTATGCGAGCACAACGGCGGATGTGTGCAACTCACAGTTTGTACAGATTGTGGTAAAACAGTATAAAATTAGTTGACCTACTGTTTAATATTTAACAACCGGTATTGTTCTATAATGATAGCAGTGTGCATTCAAAAAATGTGCTCATAAAATTGACGCCAGTGCACACTTACGTTTGCAAGGCACACACTCACTTTCTGTTCATTACTGACTAATGGGTTCTCTCATCATCAAGGCATGCTTTCTTTAATTTGTACAGGGTTTAAAGGGTATGGAAAACGTCTCTGCTGGTTTTTTGTAAAGTTTAACATTTACGTGATGAAAATGCCAAGATGAACGGGGGTGTCAGCCAAGAGAGTGTGAAGATCTCATCGTGCAACAACAAAGTATGTATATAATAGTATATGGTATCCATTAAATTAAAGTATTACCCATGTTTTCGTGTGAGATGGTGAGATATTATTATAGGTGTAGGTATTCCTTTGCACAGTTAGAATAGTACCTAAGGTAAAGTCACACAGAAGACTGAATGCCACACAGGCACATGCCTGCCTATTATCCTCGTGTGAAAAATTCTTTGAGAGAGAGAGAGGGAGAGGGAGATACCGTATAAGCAATCAAGTTTAAGTTTATCGGAATTTTCACAGTCAAGTGCATATACTATTGTAGCCCATTATCGTGGTTTGATATCACTCATCATTATTGTCATAAATCGTGTACAGTGTTAACCACGTAATATGTATGCTTTTTGCTCATTTTCTGCCACATCTGAATCCCAGCATCCCACTGTGTGTGTGCTGCGGCTTATTCCTGTACACTCACCACATTTAAGGACATTCACATTGTAGATATAAACCGCAGTTTACAAAGTTACCAAGAGTTGAATTCCTCGATACAAGACTTGCATTTTGTCAACAATGAGTCTTTCTAACAATGCTCATCAAACTGACAGCCCGCAAGAATTCCCGATGTGCAACGTGCACAAAAATATTTTCGTTTCTTAAAAAAAAGTTTTCTGTATCACCTCACTTCACAATTGTTCATTGTTGGTTGGGTACATTGTAGAATGGATAAAATAATGGTCAACTGTTTAAAAGTGTAGAGATGACTTTTTACCTCTCACATTGCCAAAAAAAGTATACCACAAATTTACGGGAAGAGAGGAGAGATGGCAAAAAATGCTCATTCATTTAATTTTATGGGTCATTCTTATTTACCAGGTCGAATTATGAATTATAGGCAACTCCCAACCAACGTTACATGAGAAAAGACCCCTTTTTCGCTGTAAATCCCACGGCATTTTAAACCCGAGCAAACGACCATGATCTAATGCGTGGTGTAACTGGGAAAATAATGCAAAGTTACAAATTTATGAAAGAGATCTTCTGTTTTATGTGAATCTTCTTGTACTGCTTATCAACTACAAGAAAACAACAGGATCATCATATCATCATCAAAGTCGTCAACCGTGGAGATAAATGATCTACTGACGACGACGATGCACTTTCTGTGTACGACAAAAAAACATCTGCAACGTAATACATTTATTGTTTTACATTAATAATCCTATTTTAGGGTCTTATTATTGGGCCGCGTATATTTTTGACTGTTAGTTGTAGTAAGTTACTCGGAATAATTTTTACGCTTTCTAATCGAAAAACGTCCCACAATATGTGACGCATTTTTGCTATAAATGTATGAGCCGCAGAGGTACACGCCATGCCGTCGCGTCGGCTGACTTCTCTTGGCAAAAGCTAGAAGGAGGTAAAACCCTAAATAATTTCGTAATTACGTGTTTTTGGAAGGAATCGATTGTGGGAAGGACATTTAACAGAGTGATACGATGATATTATGTAGACAGTTTTTTTGCCAAAATTTTAGTGGTGGTGGTGGTGTGCATACGCTGCTTGAGAGGGAAGGACTATTATGTTTTTAAAATAACTTTTGTCTTTTTTTTGTGTCACTTGCGACCGCGGCGGATACATCGGTACATTCAACTGGTATGTGTATAATAAAACTATACGTAACAAAATTGTACTCGTCATGGGTTTTTATGGGTTCAGACAACAAGCAATAAGAGGGCTGGGACTGACTGACTATGCATGTGTGAGTATTGGTACCGCATAATAATGAGCGCATTGAACACTTTTTGGCGATCATTTATCACTATAAACGAAATCGAGATTCCACTCACATATGCGCACAATCTTCAATTGGGATTGGGATAGGTATGTTGTTATAATTTTTAGATGATGTGCATGTGGGAGTATTGGCCGATCTATGTTAAAACGACAACACATTCCATTTCTACTCTCTTGAGTACAAAAAACCTTGCACAATGTTGTTTGTAAAGGATAGTAGTTGTAGACTTTGCAAGTACCAGGAACTGTTTTTAACTTAAAGACAAGGATTCTTCTGGTACGATTGACGGTTAAATTTGGTTTGGGCGAGCATCATAAAAGCAAAAACGTTAATATTTCATAACTATCTCCCATTTCATTGTTGCTCATTGTTGTTCATTGTTGAGTTTACAAAGGTGATACGAAAAAGACGTGTAAAATATGCAACATTCTCAAATGAACAGTTTTTTTAAACCCTCAACAAAGCCAACAGCGTGGAATCTTAATGATCACTGCGTCAAGCACAAAGTATCGAAACTTACAATAAGCAGCTTGAGACCTGCATGTTTTCAGCCGTAATTTAATAATATATTCAGCATGTTTTTATCACGGCTGTGTCCTTCACCCTCGCCTGAAGACAGGCAAACCTGGAGAAAAAATTGGTTTTTCCCATGCTAGTAGTCTATGTATTAAATTTAAATGATAATGAACGAACGACGATTATGTGTTTGAAGCTGTTTTGTGAATATGAGAAAATCATAGGTAGAAGGCAGCACTCTTCTTATTACGCCAAGGCCAAAAATATACTTCCTTCGTGAATGATAAATCAAAAAGAATGAAATTTCCATAATGGTATGTGCGCAAAACAAAAGACACAGTTTCAATACTTAAAAGAAGATGTTCTCATCTTTCTTAAAAAACAAAAGACTACACATTATACAGCTCAGGGAAGCATTAACGTTGATCTCCGCACCACGATTTGGCTACTGGATGACAGTTTGCAATAAATTATTGACTGTGATTATAACTTGGCATTATATGGTACAGCATTCGAATTGTTGTCCGTATTTATTCCCGGCTGTTTGCTATATTGTGTATTTACTGATACTATCAGTTATTGTGGTTGTTTTGTTCACCTGCTTGGGCTATGACGAAATTTCAATGTGAATTCAAATGGAATTTTACCACAACTTTAATAATTATGGAACTGTAACTAAAAATGGTCGAACCTTTGCTGTCCAATTATTATAGTTGTTTTCCATTTTCTTTCAAATTTCCCACTATTCTATAAGCCGCTTTTCATTGAAGATATTTACTTCTAGAAGTGAATTAAACCAAGGTAGACAATTATTAATATTCAACGATAGAAAAAAAACTTGAATGGTAAGGTACACTGGGGATGAATATGTCTATTTATAAACATGCGTTGTTACCTGTTGAAGCAGAATGGGAGAAGACGCCATTTCGTAACAAAAATATATGCAATGCTGATTGGAATTCCCTTCCCTTTTTGGTGTTGATTTTAAATGAGAAAATGGTCACATTTCTAATAATAACGTCCTTTCATAGAGTCATGTTTTGATTCTACCCTGCTGGGATTTTTCTACGAAGGCAATTTATTTAATTCGTTCTTTGTCTTCAACTGTATACAGTTGATTTGCCATTATACCGTACCAGCCAAGCAAGTTGTGTGTGAAAAACGGAGAAGATGAATTGATGATAGATGAACACTACTGCGCGTTTTCAGCGGTGACGTAGGAACTTGGTTGGAATAAAAAAAAATGATACGTGTGCATATTTGTCTGTCTCTGTGTGTGTGTGTGTGAAAAAAGTAAAGCAAGCATTAATCAAAGGCCAAGTAAGTATTACAGGAAATGACAACGATGGTGACAGTGACAGGTTGGTCACTTTACCCCCCAACAAGCATCAAATCAACAATCAACACAATCGCAGTGCAGTCATAGGATCTGCCATTCTTAATTCAATCATCCTGCTTTTCATTTTCTTTGCATTTTATCAAATCTGTAATGGTGACATCGGGCGTCACTGTTATCAAGAAAAAAAGCAAATAGTTCTGTCTCACGGTTGTTGGTAGTTTTGTTTATGAAAACGTGAAATACTATTATTTAAAAAGCATGAGTAATAAAAGTACTCAAATTACGAACATGTCACCGCTCCATTTTACGCCAGAAGAGTTTTTCAAAACATGGTAATTAAAACCTGAAAAACGCTATCAGAAAGTCTGAAAATGGGTCGAGTCGAGATTTCTTTTTTCAAGAACTCCTTCTTCAAATTACGCAATTACTTTGATTTTTTTCAACAATCATTTCTGTCGTTCGTTACGTCAACAAAAGACATTTTACTTTAATGACTTTCACTGAAAATTCATTTGTACTTACTCACACACGTAAACAACGCCACGAACTTGTAAAAAGCGAAATAGAAAGTTGTTTCTTTTTTTGCGATTTTCTCCCCATTTTGTTGACACGAACAGAAAAAAAGTACTTTGGTACTTTTGATAATAATCATAAAAATAAAAGTAACTACGTTTGACACATTCTCTGCAAAAACGTACACAATCTACACCATAATGTTTCAGGGACAATCATCAATACCACACTTTATACTTTTCCCCTTTCCAACCTCAGCTATCCTACGTTACGTAAAGGTTATATGTATATTTTTAATTTATACTCTTTTCATTTGTGACATGAAAAAGTTGGAGGAACAGAAAAAGGATCGTAAAAAATACTCCACTTCCCTTCCTTTCTCGCTCCAAATATTTGCATAAGGTGATAAAAAGGAACGGTGCCTACGCACATGTTGTCCTTGTTGGTATTAGTCCATACAGCGAGTCTCTGCATTGTGTAGTGTGCTCCAGAGAGCTGCTGACTGCTGTTACTTTATGTTATATTGTTATATATTATATACCACTACTCGAAACACACAAAAGTAACCTGCAGTTGGTTTTTCGGCGATCGTTCCTTTGCTCTTGATCCAATTCTCCATCTTGTTGGGGAATTCGGTTTGGGGTTTGGAAACTAGAGCGTTTGTTGGCACAACTCTGGTGAAATATGTATGTGCAAACCATCAACCAACGACGTAATAATTTTATTCGATTTACACACGTGCCGTTACGAGGGATCTACTGTGTATAAATCATGACGGTGACTACAAAAAAATTATCACTCAATCAGAAACATTTTGTGACAGAAAGGAAAAAAGTACTTGTATACATACGATATTGCACCAAAGTCGCCCCTTACTTTATATATTTTACTTTGACACATGCAATTACAACTTGGACCGATTAGACTCCCAAAAAATTGTATGCCAATTACGAGACCCTTGTGTATAATTATTGCGAAACACTGTTTTCGTACCATCATCGTGGCCAAGTTGAGCTCATTCTGGGAAAAAGTAACGTTACGGGAAATGTTATGGGAAAACTCGGAAAGCACATGCTAAAAGCTGAATTAATGTTTTTATACTGCTACGACGAGAGGACAAACATATTTAACTATGATTTATTACGGCCGATGTAAAGTTCAATTAAAGGAAATAACATTTTGCATTTTTAAATCTCCGAAGAAAACGACTAATGTTGCATGTGCTGCCTGCAAAATAAGGAATTTCTGGAAAATCACATTGTATACAGGTGCGATGTTTTTAACAGGGCAAGGGGAAAAAATTTCTCTCTTTCTCTGATTGGCAAATGACTGTTAATTGTCCGCACGAGCCATTTCGACGAAATTCTTTCGGTCTTGAAATATAGGCTAGATGTATTATGCATGACACATCAATAACTTTCCGATAATACCCCGTAAACCCATCGCTAATAAATATTGTGCATTGCAGCTGCCTAATTGAGTTGGCACCGTATGAACCATTCGCTGACTAGCTAGACAGGCTACCAAACTAGTATAAGTGGCACATGTGTATGTTAATTTCGTTTCTCTGTTCCTTGGAACGGCATGCCGCTTTATAGTCTTCAGTTGTATAAGATGTTATAGTTGTTGGTTCGCTAATACTACTATGTAAATACACTAAAGTAATACTTTAGTAAAGTAATACTGTGACTCAGCCACTCATTCTTCCTCTACTTTTATGGACGACCTGTATACACTTACACTCTATATATCCAACGCCAACTGAAGAGCAAGAAAAGAAGTAATTTTAGGAGCGTAATGGATGGCCTCTCAGGGGATTATAATACGACCAACTACGTGTGGGCAGGCCGGTAGCCAGTCACATTTATTATGGATTGAAATATCTTGCCAACAAGTTGCGTTTTTCTAAATAATTATTGTACTCCAACTACTACTGTACATACTTTAAGTCATTATTGCGAAAGAGTTGTTTGGTTAGTTTATAACTAGCCATTTTAGCTGCATACTGGTACTGGTACACTGGCTACTACGTGTGGCCGCTGGATAAAGGGGATGGAAGTGGACAAAACGAAATTCCACTATTCCACTCAAACTCCTTTGTTGTTCCTGCATTATGTATCCCACTCTTTTAAATGTTGTTTGGTTTGTGACTTTTTTGTGTGTGCCTTCCCGTTCTCCTTACTAACTGCCTAGAGGTAGTGTAATGCTACCGTCGTCGCACTATATGACGAAGACGACGATGATGACGATGATTGCATGTCAATAACATCCAGCAGGTGAAAAACGGCAACTCTATATACTAGCATGCTTTTAGTCGATGTCGTTGTGTATATATTTATGAAAAGGCTTGTTGTGCATGTAGAGGTATGTAGGTAGTAGATACGGTCTCCCTGCTGGCGACGACGAATGCTGATTTTGTAAGTTACAAGCAAATGTCTATTAAATCTGCAAACACAAAGAAAACTTTTTTTCAGCATCCATAATTTACGTTGATGATGTGGTTTCGCAGTTAGTTATTGGGAGCCGTATTTTTTCTCTCTCCCAAGTCTGACGACAACGAGAGGACAGGGTCTGAAAAATGTAATGTGTTTCGGTTACGTATATATGCTCGTAGTTATTTTAATGATGTGCGCACTAATCCCTCCACATTATGTATGTTTTGTACCTACTACACTCACTCACTGGCTCCTCTCGAGATGTACACCTATGTATAGGTACGCTTTGGGCTGCTGCTGTTTGTTGTGGAAGCACTTTTCAGAGAGGAGCTTATTAAAATCGACGAGAGAGTTGAGTTGAAAAGTGCTATTACGTGTTGTAGTCAATTTTCAATTTGGATAAACGCAAATTGTCCTAATAATAGTTTCGCTACCAACACTGCTGCAGTGCTGTCTATCTGCTCAGCGTGTTCTCTATTAAGATGTTTTCAGTGCAAAATGTACACTTACTTACCTTTATTATTATTATCATTGCCATTTTACTTTACCTTGTTATTTTGCTGCTTATATTCTTCTACCTTTTCCCTAAACCTTCAAAAGGTAGACTGACATCCAGCAGCACTATATACATAATGGCATACAGAATTTTGCAATAATCATATATATTATCATGAGTATGCTCAAGAATAATTGCAAACATACGTGTTTTCATAAAGGTAGTATTGGTAATTGGTTTTCAACTCTGCGATTTTCCAATTTCCATCATCCATCATCCCAACTGCTGCTTTTGTTACATTTCAAATTTAAATCAAGCGAGAGCGAGAGCTCTAGAGCGATATTAGCTACCACCATGTCAGATTCCATTACAAACAATTGTGAACTTTAAAAGCAAATGGAAAAGTCCTTCACTTTCTTGATATTGGAAGTGAAGCTCAATGTAGCCTCATCCAATGGTATACCATAAAGAAGATATGCAGACAACCTCACGCTCAACTTTACCTTTTATATAAAATGTTTCTTCCTTCGCAACATCTAAAGAAAGAGCGCATTGTCCAAAGAAGCCTTGATCTTTGGAATTTGTTTTTCACGTTTTCACAATCAAATGACAGCCGCGCGCGCGCATAGATACACAAGCAAGTATATTTTTTGAGTGCCCCATGTATCCTTCCTATTCGTTCCTTCTTTTTATTCGTTTTACTAATTGAATTTATCTATTTATTATCAACACGATAATCAAGTGACTGGTGCACCAGCAGTAGAGTATCATCATCATCATCACCACACTTGGACGGAGGACAACGAAAAATTAAAGTATGATCGCGAAAACACAAAGGTAGATAGAAGTATTCTTCATTTTACGAGATAGATTCACTGAATGATAGGAAGAACTTGCGATGTGTCTTTTCTGGGAGCAAAAATTACGTCACCCTTTGAGTACTTTTTTGTAGTAATTGTAGTAGTAAAAAAATAGCATGCATGTTGCATGCTACGTTTTTTATGTTATGTTATTCAAAGTTTGCCTTATTCTTGTCCATGAACATAGAAAAAAAACAAGTTGTTTTGCTGTTTTATGTATCCACCACCGACTAACACACTGCTACATTAAAAATAGTTTTCTCATTATCTCCTATGGACCAACCTTTGTGAAAGGCCTCTCCGTGTAGTGTCGTTCGAGCCTATTACCACTGCCAAAGTTGATAAAATTTTTTAAATATTAGTCTCATCATCCGCCAGTCACGTTTACAACAGATTCGTGTTTCTTTTTGGCGATTGCTACATGCCTCCACAAGCAAAATGATTTCATTCTTGTATAAACAGGTAATTATAGGGTTTGCTTCTGTGCTGTATTAAACAACACTGTATTATGTAAAATTTGCCTAAATAGCGAACCAAAAGGACAACGTTGTGAAAAAAAGTAAAATTTTAATATGCCATTACAATAGGATGATTATGCTGTGATTCAGCATGTAATAATAATAATAGTAATAATAATGCAATAGAAATTGTATTATATTTTTAGGCATGGAATCATATACTCACGGGCATGCAAGAGTACAAATTCAAATCTTTATGATTGCAATAAGGACCAAATTTATAATACTAATGCGTATTATCATTATCGTCATAAATATTATAGTATGTATGGTTGAGAGCAAATGAAAACAACATTACAAAGGGGACCCTACCCCATTAATAATAATACAGCCAAACAGGGAATTCCACCAACTTCATATTTCCCACATTGTTCCCAAAATGTTATTATTAGATTTAGGTATCATATTATCGTCATTATTATTATAGCCAGAATCGCCCTTTTTCATTACGGCGAAAAAAAGTCGGCTGGTTTGTGTGCACAATGTATCAAATGTATGTATGGACGTGTGTGTGTAGGTGTGAAAATTAAGAAAAGGCAGAACAAGATGTGGTAGCTACACAAACTAAACTCAGGGAGGACAGCCAAAGCGAATGCAAAAGTAATTATTTTATACAGGGTATATGGAGTGGAAACAAGATAAGGCAAAGCCACAAGGATACTTTTGTTGACAAAGGTAGTAGGGATGAATATGTCGAGTGTTCTTTTTAGAGACAAAAAATTAGTGTAGGGTCTGTATATACGAGCAAATATGTCTGCATTTCACTACCGTGTGTGTGTGTGCTTGCTCTATGTCGTCACAAACCTGCGCCATTAAAAGATGATCATCACACCATGCTTTTTGGGAGACGGCGATGATAAATGTATGTATCACATAACATGTCATACGAATTGAAAAATGTGGAAAGTAATATTGATAAGTTGTGAATTTAGTAGCGTGGGCGGAGTTACAAAAACCTAACGCCTGTAAGTTTGAACTATTGCGTGTTCAGTGCTAACCATGACGGATTTTTGTGAAAATCCTATCAAAAGCTTCATCTGGCATGCGAATGTGCGTGTGGCATGCATGGAATTCGCCTTACCAAGTAAATTCCTAAACAAAAATGAAATTATTAAGCACCGTTGATGCAAATGGTATTTGATCGTACACGGGGTAAGCAAATGTTATCATGAATTAAAAAAATTGTTGGCCAACTGATTGTCAACATTAGGGGACGTCAACAGAGTTTACTTGTGTTAGTGCAAAAATGCTATATATTTTTCTTGTTTTTTCATGTTTCATACCTAGGCATTATTATACAACATGATGTTTTGAACTTGAACAGAAGAACAGCAGGTTGTTTTCTCTCTTGACACTCAAGTAAATAAAAGCCAGCAAAG
>JAHZNE010005652.1:0-10007 GCA_027744055.1 Callyntrura sp. NNG-2020
TGCTACCACCCATCTCCGAGAAGTTGAAGATCATCACCAATTGAGGACGAGACTAATTATTACCGGCGACAGTGCAGCTGCACCACCGGAGAATAGTGGTATGACAAAAATTACAAGTTCACAATCAAGTTCATTTTGTTCTACACAAATTATGCCGACCACGTCGGCACCATTAATTTTTAACTTTTACAGATTGAAAAAATGTCATCACCGCATATAAATGTTTAAATATTTTTTTTCTCTCTAGCTGGGACACACTCAACGTAGCTAGTATTACAGCATCCCGTTGTTTTGCTTTACATGTGTTACCAAAAGGGCAATGAGAAACCCAGCCCTGCAATAGATCCAATCATAATGACCAGAAGTACGTCACTTTGAGCCAAGTTGCACAACGTCGCGAGTACGACAATTTTCCGATCTGTCTTTGCATTCTGGGCCAGTTCGACCTCGTTTCTACTACGTTGATACAGTTTCCAAAATCTAAGGATCATATTTGCAAAATCAATCAGAATATTTTGAATAGAATGTTTAAGTCAAAATGTATTTTACCTTGAAAAAGCGTCGTCAAACATCATCATTGCCAGAATGTGGAGAAGTGCAACAGCAAATATAGTCCCATGCAAACCAAGGTTCCAAGCCCAAAGTTTACCTGAGATGACTAGCATTTCCACAATCTTTTCACCCCACCACCGTACGCTTCCTAGACTTATCGCTCCACCTTGCTGCTGGGTTATACTCTTTGGTAAGATAAAGTATCCAATCAGCGAACACTTACAGGGATTTTTCCAATGAAAGGCCAACACAAATCCAAGAGGAAGCAGCAATGCAGTCACCATAGCAGATGGGACAAAGGCAATAGTCAACTTTTTTTTACTAAAGTCTCCTGTGGTGGTTCCCGTGGGAGTCCCTTTTTCTTTAATCGTAGTAAAGCATTTAGAAAATTGGAAATTTCATGTCGTTTTCTCTGAAGTGAGCTCAGTAGCAATGTGATGATAGAAGGACCTACAAGTATAAGACTACCTAATACACGCTCCATTATGAAATCTGCAGATGACGTGTCCCTAGAGGGCGCCACTTTCAGTTGATACGTAACCTGAATGAACAGTACTGCTACCAAAGTGTTGTGTAGGTAACATTTTTGAAGAAAGCGTTTGTCTTCCTTAATGTATAACCAGAAATTGGCATCCTGACAACTTTCTGTTTTTATTGCAGTTTCTGCCTTTGCTGTATTCACATTTGGCAACGATTTTGAAATGAGTGGAGACGCTTTAATGAAACATATTTGTTTGAAAGCCAAGGCAAACAGTTTGATGATATTTTCTTTTGTCATGGCTGAAATGATGGATATCCGATTTACTGAGAAGTGTTCCTGAAATTAAAGTTATTTCGACTGTTCTAAAGGTAGTGCTTCAATGTCACTAAGATAAATGTTACATGTAAATAAAGCTAATGCGCAGAATCAAGTAATGACTTCAATATAGGAAGTGGAAACAGTAATGCAAATATCCTGGAAAGTTGGTAAATATGATTCTGTCCCCATAATCGAATTTAAGATTAAAGACAACATGGAAAAGGTTTGGAATTACGGTAAAAGCTGAAGAAATGTTTAAATAATGTTTGACTTACGTCTATTTATTTTTCTCTGGTAACCACTACTTCACAATTTGTAAGTAAATCCCATTACAACCATTATTTCCTGTAAAGTATTTACTAATTCAACAAACAACCTTGTTTGAATTAGGATTTTATGGATATGCCATTTAGAAGTAATTTAATATTATTTCTTATATTTTATGCTGTTCCATCAGCATTATTCCTTACGTATAAATTCTCATTTAAAAATAGGTATGCATACATCCCAAACCAATCATGTGTCATGCAAGCGTATTTAGTTTACATTGTTTTACTATACACTAATATATTTTACAGCACTTCTTTGTCAAATAAATGAATGTATACGCTTAATTTTTATGACTTCCAAACGACACACCTGATGTACTTCACGGATGCAATGTACTCTTAATATACTTCATTGTTATTTATAGGTGCACAATAAAAAATTAAATTCGTAAAAATGTATCATTGGTGGTGCAATATCCGAATACAACCAACAGTATTCATTAGCAAATAAAATCGGGTTCAACCCGTGTTTATGGTAGTATAACAATATTCCATTATATTTCATGACCTTGCCAAAGTAGACCTGTGGCAAACTTATGAGTTTGTTTATACACATCTCAATGTATATTTATTTGCACACACACGAGAAAAACGCACCGAAATATGATGGGAACCATTGTGTTCATGGCAATGTTCCAACGGTGGTTAAATTGTGTTATGCCATGTGTTGTTCCATAGTTGCGACATAATTATTCTTTCTTAGAAAATTGGATGGTTATTTTGTCTACTTTTGTAATATACAAAATAATTTTACCTTTAAACTATGCAATTGCGATTATAATACAATGCAGGAACACAGTTAAAGATAAATAAAGTATAAATCCATAAAATGTTATATTTTTCCATCAAATTACGCATAATATTTAGAAATGTACTACTTAAGGCAGTTACTGCATCGTGCATACAACACACGAAAGCAGCAGTAACTTCAAGTACTTTTATTAAGTAGCTTGTAAGCAATGTCCATGCACTAATAAGACGATGCTGCACTTTATGTGTTGTAGGTATTTAAAATAGCAGTATTAAGTAATTCATACCACTGATGACAATTAACACCGTCTCTGAAACCTATAGATGTCAAATGCAGTTTTTTAAAAATTATACATTCTGTTACACGTGATGTATTGCATTGAAAGATTAAAACGAGTAGAAATATTAAAAATGTTAAGGATGTGTAATATGACATTACCACAAAGTGCCCATCTACTTTTTCCAAAGAAGCAGTATTTGCAACGACATATTAATTGCAAAGTCTAAGCATTTTAACGGTGTCAATGGTTCAATATAGTTGTTGTCGCCAAACATTATTTTCACATATTCCACAGGAACCACAGAATCGTTTCATCCATTTTGACTCTACAAATCTTGCGGGCACGGTTTCTTGCCGCCTCATTTTGTTCAGGGACTCCTCCGCATTTTTGTAAATAATGACCATTCCTCCCACCAGCACCAGTAAGGCCACCGCTGAATCTACCAGACAGATACCTAATGTAGCCAGTATCAACGCATTGCTACCGATCCCCATATTTATCACCAATAGTGGAAGTGACACGGCCAGTCCTACGATTTGTCCGACAATGCACACAAGCAAAAAGTTACATTGTGCCGAGTTACACAATGTTGTCAGAACCGTGATTTCCCGGTACCGTTTTGCGTTATGCATTACCTCAACCACCGTTCTACTTTAAATGTAGCGGTCCCAGAAACTGTAACGAAAAATAATAAATTACACAGGAAATATACGTTGGTACGAAATATATAAAAAATAATTCAGACCTTGTCACTGTGTCATTGAACAATATCATCGCCAGATTGTGAAGAAGTGCAACCGCCACTAGAGCTCCGTGCAACCCAAAATTCCAGGCCCATAGGTTTGCCGATATTACGAGCAGTTCCAGAATTGATGACACAAATTGTTCACGACACCAGGGAAACTCTGCCAACATTGAATTGCACTTTGGAATGATAAAGTACCCAATGAGAGAACACTGACAGGGATCCTTCCAGTGGAATGCCAATACGAATCCTACCGGAAACGCTAGGACGCTGACCATCGCGCTTGGAACACATATCAAGGCTAATTTCTCCACCAGTGACTTTTGCGGTTGATTCCCTACCGGACGGGGCCTATCTTCACGTAGACGGAGCAAAGCATTTAGAAAATTGCTGAGTTCATATTCTTTGTCTTTAATTAGGTGTAATAACAAAGTGCTGATGACAAGTAAAAATAAACCAAGACAACTAAATATCCGTTCCATGGTAACCCCTCGAGAGGAAGATGCGCTGGATGGTGCATCCTTAATGTGATAGACGACCTGGAGAAAGAATACGAGAACCAACGTTTTGTGAAGGTTACATCGACCTGGAAAACTGGTCTTCTCCGTCGTAATTACTGGAGCATTGGCATCTCGATACTGCCATTGTCTACCATACTCTTGCTCTCCTTGTTTTCCATCCAGAGTGGATAGGGATTTTGCGGTTAATGGGGACGCTTTGAAGAAATTAACTTGCTTCAGCTCCAGTGTGGTAAGCTTTACTGTATCCAGCGCTGAAATTAATTTGAACATTTCCTTGCTTTCAAAAAGAAACTTCTAAACCGTAAGCTTAATAAATCGAAGTGAGTAATTTCTCAAAAGCGACTATATTACTGCGGTGATTGTCACGTCAATAAACGGGAGACGAGACATAAGACCCACTCAAGAAGAAAGTAGGTTTAACATAAATGTTGAAAATAAGCTCCATAGAATTATGAAACTTGTAAACAACGCCAACTGGGATAATTATTGGTTTTGATAAACACTAGTTATTTGGAGACAGTGATGTATTAAATTCTCGATTTCATTGATTAGCGGCTACTATATATTTAGCGAAACCGTCACAAACCGTTGAAGTCCGGTTATATGCTTAATAATACTATAATATCTATAGTATATAGTATTATACTTAACAGTAATATTTACATGGCAACGTTGTTTGTATTAGTTAAACAGCATTTAAGACCAAGTGAAATAAATTGAAAGTATTATCTATAAACTATATGAAGTGATTCCTTCTCTCATTTATAACAGCAAAGATGATACCATTAATGTGAAATGGATTGTAGCTTTGTGTAATAGGGGACACAAGCAACCCTTCGTTTTTTATTCCTATTTTGTTTACTTGCCTATAATTTGTTGTATTATAAAACTTTTCAAGTTCATCAGTTACTAAAGTTACTTTCTCTAATTACGTGTTTTCACAAGTTTTAAAGTAAGACGAGTATGAACAGCTTGCTATATACTGTTGTATTTATTAATAATTAATGAGTTAATTCTGTGGACTGGGTCTGCAAACACAAAATCATTTTATTACGTACTTCAAAATTTTATTTACATTTATATTTATCATGTTACAGTCATAAACTATATTATCCATCCGTAATTTAACTTTACTTTCTCTAAAACAAACATTTAAAAATTGACTCTTGTATGTGGTATGCTGATATAACTTTCACCTATTTAAATAGGGAAAGCTGATTATATGCTTTTCAGCCAACAGTTATATTTTAACCAAGTAATATTGTTTAGGGAAAATGTAATGTATTTAATTATATGGTAAGGGCTAAACAAGACAAGAAATTATAGTTTCTAGCATTAGTTGTTTACCATTTCATCGTTGTCCTTTGTGGTTTATTGAATTGTTGGCTATCTTTAACACCGGAAAGCTGGAGCTGTTGACCTGAATAAACATATAAGTTCATGTATGTGCTACTTGAATAAGTTAAGTTAAGTTGAATACATAAAGTCTGTATGTTTATGTTTACGTAGAGGTATATAAGTATATATATATATAAACGTTTTTAGGCAACGATGTTTTTATTTTTATGCTAAATTGCTAAAAGCTTTCAATTATTTGACGAACTAACTTAACTGGTTTATACATGTGGGTTAGCTATATACCTTTACACCTCTAATTAACTACTCTATAACCATAAATGTTATATATGTATACTCACTAGTATTAGATTGCGCTATTCGTGACATTGGAAATGCAACATTAAGTAAACTGTTGTTGTTTCCAAATAGAATTAAACTACGATATTTTTAAAAACTAGAAAATAAGAACTTAAAATAACTTTCATAGAATTGTTGTCCGACCGGACGCCTATAAAGAATACATTGTACCATGATGTTTCATTTAAAGTACGTTGCGGTCAAATGAAAGCTGACAGTATGTACGAACCTTAAAATGTATGTAGGAAACATCTGAATTATATGATAGAAGCCAACTCAACTGTCGAATGGAGACAAAAATCATAGTGATCTTTGTTGGGTACCATACATTTGCAATTAATTCTGCGGCTATCACTTTCTTCTGTACAAAATCAGATTGGTAAGTACATGATAGTGTTGATAAACGCAATATGACGTTTAGCATTTGGTACATAAATGAATAAACAGCATATAATCAAGATATATGGTTTATTTTGTTGATATATTAATAACCCTTGCCTCAGCTGTCTTCCTACTTGAATCCAGTTGATGTCCACCTTCAATGCATTCAATATTTAAAAATCACTACTTACTGTGAAATATATTTTAAGCAAATGTGTATATTTATACTGGACGCCAACTTTTGTAGGATGTCATCGACGACAGAAAGCGCATTTAACTGCTTCGATTTGAAATTAGCAAAGTTTGTACTGCCAAGTTCATTGCAAAATCCAGGCATCTTAGTGGCGTTAGCGGTTCTACGTAGTTGTTTTCGCCAAATTTTATTTTCACAGTACCACAAGATCCACAAAATTTTCTCATCCATTTTGCATCGATATGATTACCTTTCCAGTACGCTCTCCTCATCTTATTTCGTGAGTCATCAGCATTTTTGTAAACGACTACCATCCCGCCCACCAACACTAGCAAGGACAGTCCCGCATTTACCGCACATATCCCTAGTGTGCCCAGTATCAACGCGTTGCTATTAACTCCCACACTTTTTACCAAGAGGGGTAGAGAAATAGCAAGTGCTAGAATGGATCCAACAATAATGACCAAGAGAAATTTACTTTGTGCTAAGTTGCACAACGTCGCTAGTAGCATTACCTCGCGGTACCTTTTTGCATTCTGCACCTTTTCTGCCACGGTTCGACTTTGCTTGTAACGACGCCAGACGCTGACATGAATAAAAAACACATTATATCAAAATCCAAATTTCGCCAAATATAGATCTGTGCCAAAATTTGCTACTTACTGTGTGATGGCGTCGTTGAACATTATCATGGCCAGATTGTGCAAAAGTGCCACTGCGAACAACGCTCCATTCATCCCAAAGTTCCAAGCCCAAAGATTTATAGAAACGACCAACAATTCCGGCATTGACGTTCCCATTCGCTGTCCAACACCTTCCTCCATGTGGTGACACTTTGGAAGAAGAAAGTATCCAATAAGGGAGCACTGGCAGGGATTGTTGTAGTGGAAGGCAAGGACGAATCCTGGTGGAAACGCCAGCACGCTGACCATAGCACACGGGACAACAATCTTTGCCAATTTTTCCATTAGCGGCTTTCCCGGCTGTTCTTTGGTAGATTCTGGCATATTTTGTCTTAAACGGAGCACATCATTTAAGAAATTGCGGACGTCAGATTGCTTTTGGCGTATCAATTCGAGCAGTGTGGTGGCAAGCAGAAGTAATAGTAAGGCCAGGCACCATAATACCTGTTTCATGCTAACCCCTGAATTTGCTGATTTTATCGGTAAAGTAACTTTTAGTTGGTATACCACCTGAGCAAAAAGTACTGCAACAAATATTTTGTGCAAGTGACACCTTATTGCAAAATTGCCATGAACTGTAGAAATTTGTATAGGATTATCATTTTGATAGTGCTGTCCCACCCTGAGTTCATCGCGTTGTTCGTTCAGATTTGGTAAATGTATTGAAGTAAATGGAGATGCTTTAAAGAAGTTTATTTGTTTTAGCACAAGTGCCAAAAATGTAGCAATATCCATGAATGGCATTATTTTGAAGAGCTGTGGTGTTAGTTTTATTTGCGACATTTCTTGTTGTTCTGTTGAGTTTAGAAAGAAATGTTTTGAGCTTGTGGTTAGACAGTTGGATATAAGCAAATGTAAGTGCTTTTCAAAGCCGGAACAGTCGACGACAAAAACAGCTTATTTTATTATGGAAGTAGGACACTAAATTATAATAGAATTTGTGGCGCCATGATAATTACTACACAATAAGATATAGTTGTATCTTCAGAAATTAAAAGGAGTCGGCGGCTATTTATGATTTCTGTAAAGAATAAATTTAAATATATTCTACATATTCTATATTCTACAAAACCATTTCCGCGTGTTCGATTAACTATGAATCATTACTTACAAGGAAGTTTACACTCTTGATATCGCCATACATATTTTCCTGCTTCATAATAAGTATTTTCGATATATGAGCTAGATTTTCGTAAACTGTCAAATATATCTTTTATAACTCTTTCATGTTGTTTTAAAACTTCTTTTATTTTGAATTTAATTCATTCAAGAACTCTAGTATTTACATAGTATATTTAGACATACAAATCTACATGTAGATCAAATTTAGATATCAAAAGATAATGCTCACTTTTTCTGATATTGATTAAAATTTTTATTTATTGATATTTTTAAACAACCGTAGAGGCTAAATTAGATATAGCACTATTTTGTAAACTCGCAAAGTAAGTATAATTATATTTTAATTACTGCAGTGCTTTCTAAGTGTGACAACATTACAACACATTATTCTACAGATTATGAGCTAAAGGGTTTTCAAAAGCTATATTATTTGCCAGATTTGTGCTGCCGCCTATATAGTGTCTTGCTTGTAATTAATAGGCTAGCTTCGCTTTCCGAATAAATAATCTACAAGACACGGTTTCCGTAACGCCTACAAATTATTATAATAACTTAGTAACCTTCATGTGTAATACATAAACATAAAGTTCTGTCTTGGCGACTATACCAGTTAATTGTTGTTTTTCTTACGGCCCGGTAGGTTTAAAACTATAGACGTCCCGTGTCTGCCGTTTTAAAAATGAGTATGCTTTCTTTGGAGGTTCCTTCATATCGTTTATAGAACCAACAAACTGTATGTCCAGGTATTAATCAGGAAAGAAAGGGGCTTTCCAAAAACAGTTTAAAATAAAAATTATTATTCGGTATTCTTTAATTTTACTTGGTTAAGCAATAGATCGCTACTTAGATAAAGTAAAACATTTTTTTAAACAAAAATAAAATTTGATGATTTTGTGATTTCATGATTCACCCTTATTTTGTCCAATATAAAAGTTTTGTTTAATTACCGATTGCCAGCTGTGTTATTACATTTGTGGTACACCATTACTCTACATATGAGCAATTGGTTTTAAAGAGCTTCAGTGTTTTATAAATTATGTCCGGCAAACACACTCAACATTTTTCTTGAACAAATATGTGGCAGTAGTGGCAGTAAGTATTTACAAAGTGAATTACATCCTTTTTCTGTTTCATGGTGGGACCCTGTAATCAATGCCATTAAAGAAAAGCATTACGTAGTTATCAGCGATACTACAGACCACGATGCCAACACGTTTAACACTTTTAAACAAAAAGTTGTTGCACATGTGAAGAACGACATGGTCGAATTCAATCCAACTCACATATTCTATTTATCAGATGGATGTGGTGGTCAATACAAGAACAGAAAAAATATGGCTCATTTGATGGAGCATTATACGGACTTTGGCATTACTGCTGAGTGGCTGTTTACAGGTAGCTGAAAAGATCAAATTTCTTACTGACAGTTACAGCATCGATGTTTTTCAAATTCCTTTTTGATATTAAAATAGCAACCGCACATGGCAAGGGTCCATGTGATCGTGTTTCAGCGGTAGTTAAAAGAACAGCTCGAGTTAGCTGTTTGACATCTGGAGTCATAATTACCAATGCCAATCAATTGTATAATTTTTGTACTAACAAACTACAATCGGACAAAATGACTTTTATTTATGTATCGAATGACGAAATCCAGGCACAGAGTGATGTTTTTTCGCAGCGGTATTCATTGTACCAACAAACAATACCAGGAACCAGGTCATTTCATCATTTCATACCAACCAACAACGGCACTATTGTTCTAAGAAAATTTTCTGGCGCGGAGGAAGGTGAGATATTTGATTTCAAAAAGGATAATTCTCCGTTATTTGACCCTAATAATCTTGAGGTGTCCAATTTTTACGCTTTTGTTGAAGCGGATAATACGCAAGTTGGTATGCTTGTTGATATAATTGGAGAAGAAGTGGAGTTTCAATGCATGATAATTAACCGATCAAA
>JAHZNE010005653.1:0-13974 GCA_027744055.1 Callyntrura sp. NNG-2020
AACCGTCAAAAAATCTACATGGTAATAAGGGCCCGAGGTAAACAAGTTTATTTTGGCCGAGAGCTGGTGTACTGCTGTTCTCGTTCCATATATTTAGTTCTTCCAAGGGTCAACATATTGTAGATAAGGTAGATGCGTTAAATAGTGAGTGACACTGACAACCCAACGTGATCTGCCTAATTTACATGTTCACTTAATAAGGTTTGATACAAAAAGTACTCTTTCCAAAACAATTTATTCTGGCTATATTATAAGAAGACGCACAAGACTTGAATATGCAGCAGGAATCTACCCGACAAATAGATGGTGAACCATCCAACCGAGTTGGTGACGCACCGAAAGAAACCACCGCAATATATGGCGAGTCACCTGCCCCAGCAGACACAACTTTGGAAACTCCCAAGCGCAAAAGACGCTGTTTACGGTTGGACGTTAGGCATAGCCGAAATGTTCTATTTACAACGTTTTATAGGTTTATATTCTTAATATTCTTAATGCTTGAACTTCTAAAATAGCACGATCATTAATGCAATGCCAGGCAAGTTACTCATGAAATATTTTTGTTCTGAGGATATGGATGTATCGCAAACGGCATTTGTTCCTTACTCTGTTGCAAATTTTAATTCCTCCGTTGATACTAATAGGAATGACAGCGTATTTAGGAACTCTGTTACAAATTAAGGAAAGAAATTGGACACATTATGAGCCTCTGGATGAAATGGTATCGTCATAAAACAAAATTATAACAAATCATATTATTCATACAAAATTATTCGTGTTTCTTCAGCTAGCTATTGAAGTATTTCAGGAAGTTACTTATTCCTTTGTATAGAAACTTCACCAGAAAATTTGTGGAACTTTTTGTATTGATGGCCAAAAAGGAATAATAGGGTATTACTTGGCAAACAATAATACACGATTCGCCAAATATTTTTCGGAGGATCTGAAAACGAGATTTGCTAAATATAATATAGGTCATAGAAAAACATTAAACGAAACGAACGGATGTTTACTTAATTACATATCGACATATCAGCATTATAAAAACAAGATCTAATGGGATGTGTTGTTGTTGTTCCTTGACACGTGCGCAATTCTCCTATAGACTTAAAACAGGTTGACCAGAGGAAGGACATGATAACAAGTGCAATTAGACAAGAACTGACAATTGAGAAGGATATATTTATTGCTGGAATCGAAATCGACAATCCGAGTCCTGACCCTTTAAATTCTCAGTTTGGCGTTGGCCAGAAATTTCACTTGGAGTTTACTGTGTCAGTTGCACAGAATGCACCCGGTTTCTTTTTCGCACCTTCACCTGTCTTTTTTGATCTCGCTCGTAACAATCGTATGATGGCAAATAAATCATTTTTTTATTTACATTCATCATTGTTACATACCCAAGAATACTTGCTGACAAAATGTGTACTTCCATTGCATTTAGCAAACCAATACAATCAATTACTCGGGATTCAATTGGCGGTTTTACGAACATTTCACGGTATAATACAAAAGGAGCGAGGAAGAAATTTTTCAAACAAAATATTGATAGAAACTCAGCCATTATCCTATCCTCCTCATTCTGCGTACACTCTCAAGTCTGATTTTGAAAAGGTAGCTAATGATATGAATTTGGATGGAGAATTGGATAATTATCAAGGAATTGACTCTATGCTGGCTACCATATTGGTACTTTCAATTCTGCCCGTGTTCTATACAGTGGTAGAAGGACCTGTCACTGAGAAGGAGAACGGTTTTAAGGTACTTTTCATAAGTATATTTTTGTACGAAAGAAATGCGAAAAAATAACGCGTTATAACGCCTGGATATGATATGGGATTCATTGTTGGAGTGATATTTCGATTGGTCAGATGATTCTTTTGCATGTTTTTCATTTTCCACAGTTGTATTTGCACTTAATGGGGTTCCCCAGAGGTGCTTACTGGTTCCATTGGATCCTAAATCAAATGATAATTCAAGTAATCGTCGTTGCAATACAAACTTGGCTTCTCTTTACCCCATTTAACCCCAACACTGGACCACTTGTCAATTATGGCGACCCGACACTATGGTTCTGTGTACTACTTTTGTACAACCTATCTTGCTTAAGCTTTTGCACTTCTTTTGCAGCATTTTGTCGAAGAGGTATTACAAATAAATAATAACAAAAATATTTCCATTTCACGAGCCTGGCACGAACAATATTCAAGTAGATTGCACTGTATTGTATTGTTACCAGGAAAAATGGCAACGTACTTGGGAATACTCATTTGGTTGCTTTCCTTTCAAATGCTCCAAACCCACATTTTTGACATTGGCTCAGGCTTTAGCCTATTTATGATATCTTGTCTGATCCCTTGTGGGTGTATTCATTGGGCTATTTATATTCTGACAACAGTCCGTTCCATAACTTGGGAAATCAGCCTACATTTTGCCTTGACTCAACAGTCTGGGTTTAAATTACCTGATGTCTTGCTAATGATGGTTTTGAATTTCTTTGTTTATTTCCTTCTTACTCTATACGTGGACAATTTAAATCCAGGACCGAAAGAATTGGGACAACCGTGGAACTACTTTTTTGAGGTGAATCAGTCAATCAGTTCCTGGTTAAAAACGACTAAGAATATTTTAGAATATAACTTTTTAAACACAAAAATATTCAATACAATATGCAATTTTTAGAATATTCTATGTAGATTCATCGATCCAAATAAGGATGTTGTTGAGAAAACACCATTGACTTCCACTACGAAAGTTGCAAACAATGCAAACAGCCGACCCGCAAATGAACCTGCCATAGAATTTAAAAAGCTTTCCAAAAAGTTTTACTTATTTGGTGGAGTGTTTGGCGTAGAAAATGTTCAGTTCAACGTTTATAGTGGTGCTATTACAGTCCTTCTCGGGCATAACGATTCAGGACGAACCACGTTGATGAGACTACTGTGTGGCGCTTGTGCTCCGACGTCGGGCACCATTATAGTATTTGGATATAATGTTCGAAAATACACGCAAAAGGTTCAAAGCTTTTTAAATGTTTGCATGGAAGACGACCTGCTTTGTGAGTACCTAACGGTGATGGAGCATATGCAACTGATTGCAAAGGTATTTCCTTTCATTTGTACAAAATCAAAAATAATTGAAATAGGTTATGACATTTTTCATTTTATTGAAATTAAAAGTTGAAAGGGGTCAATCGGAAACGTAGTAAAGAAGAAGCGATAAATATACTGGAATCTGTTGGTCTCCTTTCGCACAAAAGTGATATGATGTGGAAGTTGGCCAAGTGGCAAAGGCGAGTTTTGTGTGTGGCAATGGCATTGATTGGAGATGCACCGGTTTGTAACATTTAATCTATTAAGCCAACGATTTTGTAACCTTGAGGTAGAGCTTAAGAAAATAGTTTTACCACTTTGCTTTGCCTTACGCCTAAAGATCTTGTGCCTGGATAATCCAACTGTAGGAGGGCTCGAGTCGGATGCCAAGCGTCAGATTTGGAAAGTCCTGAAGGTACCATACTAGTTCGTAGTAGCTCTATAATTAATATTTCCCGAATATTTTATTTCGCTTGTTATACACTATTACAGGATCTGAAAGGAAGAGGAAAGACGATTTTGTTTTCCAGTCACGATATGGAGGAAGCTTATCAGGTTGCCGATCGAATTGTTCTCATGTCTCGGGGACGGGTTGTTGGTGTGGGAGCCCCTTCAAAATTAGAAAAAATCTTAGGTAGTCATGAAAAGACCATGATCCCTCCATCGGAAATAAAGTGCACATTTAATATGATTCATTGTACATTTCACAGATACGGGCTATCATTTGAATTTAAAAACGATTCCAAACGCCAGTTCTAAAGAGATCCTAACCTTTATAAAAGAGCATGTTCCAACAGCCCGAGAAAGGGAAGGAGGTTTAAAACAAGTGAAGAGGGCAGTACAGGTAGAAAATTGGGACCAACAGAACCAATCTGTGCACACCCTTGACAATAAAAGTGTTAAGAGCAAAACTGTTATTGATCTGTCACTTCCCCTGAACAAAAGTGACGAGACCTTAGAAGTAAACGTTGCAGATCATTCCGCAACGCATGCCGAGATGCAACCATTAAACTCTGCCATTAACGTCAGGGATTCCTTCCATTTTAAAAATAATATCATGTATTTATTGCCGTATAACGAGTGTGCCAATTTTCCAGCATTGTTTAGGGCGCTAAATGATGACGCCATGCTGAAACTTGGCATAAAAGAGTTTGAGTTGAAGTGGCATAGTATTGAGAATGCATTTGAGGAGTAAGTTAATACCAAGTTAAAATAAGATTTGTTGGCTTTAGCTTATTTCCTAAACTAGTTAGTTAGAAAATGGGAACTGTTGGCATTATAGAATTGACGACTACGTCGACGTATTGTATGCAACTGATGAAAGCCAATTAGATACACTGGATACAAAACTCGATTACCCTACAATTGGTGAAAATTCCTCGTACACGCCCATGCCCAGCCATTACTTTAACATGGAAAAGAAATGTTGCAGTTGTTGGAGAGGCGTGTGGGCTTTAATTATTAAAAGAATTAATCATGTGATTGGAAACTACCGTTACGTCATATGCCAAGTAATACGGATCTTACAAAGTCTACAGGGTACAGTATTTTTAAAGCATTGGCCGCTTCACCATGAAAATGTTTTTCAAATGACCTAATTTTAGATGATGGCGCCCTTGCTCATTCTGCTGATAGTGATTAGCTCCACAAACCTACATTTTTCTAACGACTTATTAAGCCCTGCATTAGAGTATGACAAGCTGCCGGACTCTGACTTAATTCCATACAGAATGGAGCCTAATGACCTTGAAGGACAGGTAAAGCCAAGAGAGTGGCAAGCAAATACTACATGACTAAATATTTCCAAAAAAACAGGTCGACTAAACTTATGATTGTTTGAAGAGTTTATTCAAGTCGTTCAAGACTGTGGTCCGCCGAGGTCACAATCACATATCCAAATTCAGAAACATAGGCACCTCCAAGTTTACTGAGCATTACAACGAAGAAAATATTTACCAACTTCATGATGAGATTGAGGTGGCCGCAGACTTTACCCAAGTAAAGAACGGGAAAGTCACTGCACTTTTTTCTCCGGGGCATCATCATGCTCCTTTATCATTGTTGCTGATGTTCAACACCTTGCTGGAGCATGAGTTTTCTGGAAATGGAAGTAAGTACACAGTTGGAATGAGTGGGAAATCGATGAAGCATGGCAAACAACTCGCAGCGCTTTTCAATTCAACATTTCCCCAATCTATAATTGCTGCGGGTGTGGATGTCACGCTTGCTGTGTCCCTGGCTTTTGGATATTTTATTTTTACCTCGGGCTTTGTCATTCAACCCTGCTCGGAGAGACTATGCCAAGTACTCCCTTTAATAGTTTAATATATTTCTTTCCATAAACAAAGTTAAATTAATGATTAAGCCAGTTTTCTCTAACCTTTACTATACAAACATAAATGTACGTGTACAGCTGAAGCGCTATCAAATGTACAATTTAGAATGGAATGGACTGTATTGGATAGCCACGGCCGTAGTGGATACAATGTGCAACTTTCTGTTGACCGTTCTGCTTACAACGCTAATATACTACGCCCCGAGCCATGAAATATTTAAAGATCCGCAGTTTATTAGTAAGCTTTCGCGGACGACTATGGCAAACAAAAACAAATGTGCTTTTTTAAAAGGCGAATCCAGTTTTACCTCTTATTTTAATTTCAGTTCTTTTTGTTATTACGACATTATTGGGAGGCTTCGCATCAATCATATCTACCTATGGTTGGAGTCATATCTGGCTGAAAAAGTCAACCTCCTATTACGCAACGTTGAGCGTAAATCAGTTTTTTGGTAAAAAAAACAATTGGCTAAATAAATGAATTATCAAATCATTTTACACCGTATGATGAATAGGCAAAAGTTTTGATGGGAGGAAATTAATTTTATTTTGTGCTAGGCTTGTTTATCTTTTTATTTTACACGATTATCAATTTTGACTATTTTGGAAGTCAAGTGGGAACAATAGTAGCGTACTGTTTGCAAGTGCTTCAGCCATTCAGTATACCTTGGAACTTCCACGCCGCCATTTTGTGGGCCTTGGATAATGGACACTGCAACGTATTACATCCATTGTTAAAACAAGAATTATGCAGGGTAAAGGAAAATGTGAAAGCAAGCATGAAAGAAGCACAGGCAAAATGTTGTTCATTGGGTAGGACCAGCTTTTTGAAAGCGAACCATCTTAATAATTTATTGTTAATTGAAAAAAAACATTAAAGGGAAGGGAACTTATGAATGCCACGCAGGTCCCCGTGACTGGAACCTGGATTTTATTTGGAGTAGCTCAAATGTAACAACGACTCCCCTTTGGACCAACATTGTTTTTCTTTTATATCACTGTGTGGCAGGTATGCTTATCTTAATGTACATGGAAAGTAGACGGCGAAGAAGGAATCTACTGCGTCTTTCCCAACCACAACGAAATAAACCGCCAGCGATTATAAACCCCAACGACGCAATTTCAATTAAATATGAAGAAACATTTGTTTGTGAGAAATCACATGAATTAGGTCCGTGTAAAATTATGTTTCACTATTTTTAATCCATCAACAATCTGTGTACCATTATGCATGCATATTTGACAAGATACTAAATACCCTTACTGCTCTAATGAACGACAGATAAAGGAGTACGTGAGAAGTTATTTATCGTTGAAAGTCTTAGCACGTCTATTGGTCACCATATTTTACTTCACACAATGAGCTTCGCTGTTGAAGCGGGAAAGTGCACCGTTATTGTAGGTCCGGAAACGGCAGGGATTACAACTTTGTACGAAATTCTAGCGGGTTTACGAGCCATCTCGGAAGGGAGCGTGTCATACGGTGGCTGTGATCTATTTTCGTGGGGAACTCGTAGAAAGGTCAGAAATACTAACAATGCCGCTTTATTACAATTTTATTCCGATTTAAAACAATGATAAACAAATTTTTTAAATAGTTCCTGCAAAAGATGGGCTTGTCCTCATCCCAGGATGTACTTTTAGATAAGCTGTCAGGTCAGCAACTTTTAGCTCTTTTTGGTAGGCTCCGTGGCATACCGTCCAAGGATCTTCAAAAACACATTGATTACTGGGCGGAAAGGCTGGGATTGCAAAGAAAAATTAAAAAACAATGTGCTTCATACTCGAACGTTCTTAAAAGAAAGTTGAACATTGCCTGTGCTATTATTGGAAATCCATCAGTTATAGTACTCGAACACCCTACAAAAAGTCTTGATCCCATTTCAAAGTCGCAAGTCTGCAAGGCTATCTCGAGCCTCGTGAACGATCAACGAGTGGTCATAGTTTTGACTCATGAGTGAGCAGCATTTGTAAAACTCCGTTCAAACCTTGCTCAATTTTTCAATTCTATTTTACTCAACCACTTTCTTTTTTGTCAACAGTCTTGGCAGTGTACACAATTTGTGCAATAAACTTATCATACTTGTCAACGGTCAAATGCAATTTTGTGAAAAGGCTGAAAACATTTATGAAGAAATCTCTGAAGAGTTTACACTTACTATCAAGCTTAAAGGGAATGAACACGGCAAAATAGATTTCAAAATGTTCACTAGCTTCGTACATGATCTTGAGTCGGCAATAGAATCGATGACGCTTCAAGAAGAACAATCGGTAAAAATATAAAAACGCTGTTTCGTATTTTTAATGAATGTTGTCGATTTCAACAGATTCATTTGCTACCTTGTCACAATAACATGAAAAGAGTTTGTTTTTCTCTATTATTTTAGCATTTGCTAATGTACAGGATAAAGAATGAAAAATACAACTGGGCTATGCTGTTTGAAAGTGTGGAAAAAGTTGTGAGCAACCACCCGAAGGTGGTATTGGACTACAACATCCGGAAAACGAGCCTAGAGGACGTTTACAACTCATACGCAGTGAAGCAGCAAGTTTTCCGTACTACGAAATCCGCGTGGGCGGAATTTCGTACCACCTATTGCTAGAAATGTAAGTTCTTCCAGTTGTGCTACAAAAAAACCAAATTCCTTGGTGTATCAAGATTGTTCATTTAGAAATTACTAAGAACTAAATAAGTAGAATAATTTTCAGTAAAAACGGAGTGATTGTTACTTTATTCATTATTATCATTATTAAAAACTTGTTTTTATGGTCGAATAAAGAGGAAGTGATAATTTTACATGCTACAAATCCTTTTTGGGTTTTTAAACCACCAGCATTAAATCAAGTTATAAACGAACGTTAATACAAAACCACCGACAGTGTAGGTGTGAGAGGTAATCCATTTCTTGACCTGCTGCAACTTTGTCTGACAGACATCCGCAATAGGTAAATCCTCTCCGGATCGATTACTGTTCACGCCCTCAACACCCAACACGCTTTCCCGACTTTTGTTGAAAGAGCCAGAAGAATTAGCGTTACTTAAATCGCAATTATAATTGTTTGTGACGTCCCCGTTGTCGCAAAATTTAGACATTTCTTGGTAAATTGAGTCATAGTTAACATTTACAAAGCCTTTTCTTGTTGTATACACCAAAAGAATTAGACCACCCCCAGCGGCACTGAGCGCCAACTTACCAAACTTCTTGATGAACAGTGCGCTGATCCAACCGGCAATACCACCCAAAAGCAACTGATTTGTCAAATAGCAACCTTCTTTCAGACGGTCTTTCAGTAGTTCCTGGTCCACGTCAATGGATGAAGCAAACTCTAAAACCGAACACATTTTTAAGTGCCTTCAAATCGTAGGAGCCGGGAGTGATAATGATATTATCTTTCATGTGGTACCTTGGAATAGTGACAAGCTCCTTGTTATTCCATTAACCTCTTCTACCATCGTAAACTCTTGAGAACTGTGGAACGTTTTCTGAGGAACCATATTTTTATCCAGTTTTCTCTCTATACCAATTTTCTCATCAGCGTCTCCTTGTGCATCTGAATTTATATTGACTGTAGTCGTTGTGCCTGTTTTAGTTGCCTTCGTGTTATGTCCGCTGCTTTCGTGCTCCGTGATATCCAACTCTTGTGTCGCCCTCCAATCCATAAATGCTAACATTTTACCTTTACAGGTGGTGAGACGTTTCTGTTTGGTTCGTAATTCTTGACGCAATGCTAAATTATCAATCAAAACCTTCGCCAGTAGGGCCTTTGCTTCTTCTGGTTTCATACCGGAAATCTTCTCAGTCAATAATAGTTCTTGTTCCAAAGAGTAAGGTCTGCGAGGTTTCTTTTCTAAAAGGCTCTTTTCAAAGTTGTTCAAAAAGCTGTTTACCGGTACTGCCGTGGCAGGTGGAGTTGGTGGAGACGTAGGTCGCGGACTTTCCACCATCGTACTAATTATTTGTTGATCTTCCATTGCTTTACATATTGGAGACAGTGGCATATTATGTACAAATCGTATAGAACGATTGTCTCCATCGCCTTCAGGACTACCTGGGCAAAAATTAACAGTGGCAGGCGAGGAAGTATGTAAAGGAGAACCGATTTGCAAGTTTGGGGATGGGGATGCATGTCCGTCAGTAATAGTCATTGCTTTCAATATTTAGTAAGGGAATATATATTTGGCAGGCAAACAAACACAATAGTTTTCCTACAATTTTGGAATGGAAGTGTTCACAATTTCCGTTGATTCGTATTTAATTTTCTATCTATTTCGTTACTTTCATCAAAACTGGATAATAATACCTCGGTACTTTGCACCAGGGTTGCACCCTTGCACATAGAATTTTGGTTTTTTCGCTTCTGATGTGGTGTGACCGTGCATGCCGATATGCGAAGGGATAGCAAACCTTATTTTGAAGTCATCATCATTGTGGTCTTGACTTGTGATTGTACATCCTCATTCAAACAACAGTCAGCAGGAGAAAAAGTTGATATGGGAATGCTAAATAATCAACTGGCACATGGCGCATTGCTTATTTGCTTTCAGACAGAAGTACTAGACTTGCATTTGCATAGTATTTTTTAATAACACAGAAACATGCGACTATTTTTTATACCTCTTTGCAACTTTTGTACCAGTTAACTTATTTTCTAAGAAAAGGAGAATAATTAAGAGGTGCAACTCAGTAATAACTACTATGCAATGCATGCTTCGCCAGATTTGAAGTCTAATTTCTACCTCGTCAAAATCATAGTGGCAGCAGTGCAGTGCCAGTGTAGTGCACTCTGTATTTAATGTGCACAAACCTGATTTCTCGTTACAGCTGCAGCTATACAAAATAGCTAAAGTATTGTTATTTTTACAATCGTTAACTGTTGCATTACGTAAGATCATTATTTAAACCAATAAAACCGTGTCATCATACATCATATCATCATTATTTACACTTTTCAAATGCGCAAATTATGCACGCTGCTACAAGTTTAACAATCACTCTTTTTACATTTATAAAAAGCATCTATGCTGAGCTGACGTAAATGTACTCTACTTGACTAACCTGACTCACTCACATTTAGCATAAACGTCATCCAATTATTCATCACCATTAATTCATCAATACAGTAACCAAAAGCAATAGGCTATTGCCCCTATAACACACAATAACGCAAAGAATAGAGCATAAAATCGTGAATTGGTAAAAATTATCGGTATCGACTATCGTCAATACAGCCGTCCATATAACCAATCGGTGTGCTCACCGACGTTCCTCTTTAGAACGCCGTACACACTTGAGCCCAAATAAGGTTGCTGGTGTGTCATGCTTGCTGCTATTGCTGTTGAATACATGTGTGTGCATAATACATGATAATTAGGCATGTCCATGCATGCTTATTTGTGCTGTTATGAACTTACTACTTCTAGTTACCTACAACACGGGATCTCACGTAGACAAGTAGTTCTGCAGTGGGTCTTATGGAAGCACTAGTTACACAAAACGGAACCGAGTGTTGTGTAAGTTTGGGAGAACGAGGTAATAGAGCTACAGCTAAATACTACGATTACCACTACTATTGTACGAGCTGGGTGCCTACTACCTACGTCAACCTCAATCCTTTCCATTTCATTGTAGAAATCTTTCGTTACGCTTGCACACCTATATACTGTGCCATTGCTACACGGTGTGATCATGCACAATACGTGAATATATAACAGGTTATGAGCCATAAAAGCAAACGCGTATTGTACCTGTGGTTCTTGCATGCATATGAACCGTCTTTTCCTGCCTGGTTTCTGAACGTAACGTTAACGTAACCCAACTCGTTTTTGTGAGATGGAATGGATGGTATAGATAGATAGAATATAATATATAGACTCTCTTCTGTAGTAGCAACATTATTCCCATAAAATGCCAGTGAGGAATTTTCTCGTAGATTCCTACAGTGCCCGTCTGTGGAGGAGAACCATAGACTTAGATTTATTCTCGTCGGTTCTCAGGATCAAATCCTGCCAGGAGCAAAAATCTTTATATAGACTCAGCGACTATATATTACCCCATAACAGATACACTGAAAAAAGACGTAAAAAGCAAACCAAAACTGTACGAAAACCCTGGTGCTGGATAAGATCCAGGACGGGAGCCCCTTTTGTGAAATAATCAAGTTAAACTTTCGCGAGTGGCTCATTGCCGTGCTTCAAAAGCGCCTGGCGCTTGTGCGGCGAAATCTGAACTAATCTAACTTTTATGAATGAGTAAATGAGGAAGCATTGAATGAATGAAAACTTATCTTGCTTTCTGATATGTTGTATTTATATTCAAATATATTGAGAAATGATAAGCCCAAACACCTCACCGTTTTCCAAATTGTAAATTATCCAATATAAAATTCGATGTTTTAGTTTGAAGGTGAAGAAGGTATAATCATGATGAAATGTAATGCATATTTCCTTTTCAAAAATTAATTACTGAGATGATTCTTCATTTGCACACTGTTTGATACGAGAACACACTGGGAAAGAAAAATTACATAACGAAAATACCTATTTAATCCTTTTATAGGATGATAGTATGAAATGGATTACAACACCTACCTAATGTATTGGCTTAAATTTCCCCACTGAGATAATCATGCGTTCAGCGAAAGAAACAAGAAGTAAAAATGATGAGAGGCAAAAATGATAATTTATTTACTGTAGTTCCTCGATGGGATAAACAATGAGGGGTGTTAACGTTGAAAAAAATGTCCGCTATTCGGTTTGACTCGTTTGGCATTCAAATTTCGTCCGATTTAAGGTTGTTGCTCGAAGAGTCAGCCTGGCTGGAAGTTTCTGGAGAAATACATTCCCACCACCGACGACTTTGCCCAAAGTTGACATTTTCGTCACTGCTAGGAGCTGGGCCGGTAGGTACGTAGTAGGTGGGTAGGACACAATGAAGCACTTGAAGTTGTGGTTCAAAATGATGTACAGAATTTATAATGACATAGAATGGTTTAAAAAAATATCCACTTTTTACTCCTTTCTTTAAAGGCATACAAAACAATAAAAGAAGGTTGTCAATGTCGATACGTGTATTCCTCAAATACATAACCAACCGCATTTTTATTTCATTAAGATGCGTTGGTAGGATTATTCAATTGTGTTGACTCGACTCGATTTTGTTTACTGCTTTGCACTACTGACTATCATTACTACTACTAATGATACTTTTTGTAAAGGATCAAAATAATTTTGATTTTCGGCTCCCCTCAGAAAAAGCATAGGAATATTCCTTCAGTGTGCTTCTGTCTTCTCATTAGGTTAGAAACATCGTATGTCCATGAAGGCCTTTAATTTTTTTGCTTAAAAAACCGTCAATCCTTCTGTAATTTCAGAACTATAATTTTTCACATTAAATCAACCTACTTCGTGTTAAAATTTACAGAATCAAGATAATAATGGACTATCCTACCCTGGAATATTCAGATTTAATATGATGGTTGAATGAATCGTGTAAGAAACGCTGTTTACCTTGTGCAACCTAGGGGTGAGTCGGACAAGGTTTTTCACTATCCGTGTCCGTCCATGTCCGACAAAATGTTGTCGGACATGTCCGAAAGTGTCCGACAAATTCAAAATTATTTCCATGTCCGTCCATGTCCGACAAAATATTTACCGATATGTCCGAAATTCAAAATATGTCCTACAATTGCATTCATGTTAAGAGCTGTATGAATATACAAATTTACATTTATTTCAAGCAACCAAAATAAGAAGTTGAATGAACTGCTTTTAATGCAAAAATGTCATATGTAGAAGGGTAGAAGCGTTCATTGTTGTATGAAAAAAACTCTCTCATCAGTGGCCTGTGACGTGTGTACACTAAAATTCGCTGCGCAACACTTCTCTCTTGCACTCTTGTCCGTGATGTACAATTTTTGCATATTTCCAGCAGCAATCAATAGAAAACGCTTCACTCATCTTGCAAACGATAATCTTGCTTCATGCGATTATACAGATGATGAACTGTTTGAATCTGTTATCTTATTGTAAGTTCAGCTTAATTGAATATTAATGAACTATAACGAAACGGCGAAACTGATGATGGATGTCAACCTGGTTTAATACTGCTTTGCAAAGTGTTAACGTTCACGGCTGTGTTTAAAAGAACTGCCGAGAAACCTTGAATCCGCAGTCTGTTGGGCGGGGGAGATGTCTAAAAGTGTACACATTTAACAATTCAAAGGTAACAGTTTTTGGCCGAACGCACAAGTTCTTCAAAGTTTTTCATGTCATGATATTCGAGTGATACTATCAGGAGTCTACCTACTATCTATCAAATGACCTGCTTATTTACATTGGTTTACTATGCTAATAGATTAACTTGAAGCATTGTGTGATTTGTATATATTAACTGCTTGCATATTAATGCCTGTATGTAGGTACATTTCTTGTTATTTTCTACTGGACTATTTTCTTTCGGACAGTTACATGTTATAAGTTTGTCCGACAAATTTTTATGCGTGTCCGTGTCCGAAAGGTGTCCGAAAGGATTTGTTTTATACTGTCCG
>JAHZNE010005654.1:0-12092 GCA_027744055.1 Callyntrura sp. NNG-2020
TAATCTACAATCACTAATCGATTACTATTTTTTTCCGATTACCGGTCCCTGGATAACAGCCTATTTCACAACGTTGATATTCCGCAAATACTGATATAGTTTACGTAACAAGCTTCAAATACCAAGACCCACCAGTGTAACTATGTTTTTGAAAAATAAAATTAGGTAGCACATCTATCTTGTGTATGCACCAAACTTGGTAGCAATAATTAATAATTACAGTTCAGTGTGACATGACAAGTCTCTAAGAGAGGAATCTTTGTAGAAAATTAATTAGAAAACTACCCGTTTTGTGAATATTTTGGCGGTGGGAAGCCCAACTAGCTATTGAATAACGGTTATTCTAACATTGTAAGTAACAAACGGAAATCATGCTCAAACATTCAGTTCCTTGGGAATGAATTCCCGATGTTAGCTTGTGAAAAGTATGGGCGGATCAGGAAATTAGAGGCTGCCACAGACTGAAATGACAAAACTAGAAGTTACGAGGTGGTTGCAATACTGCGTTACCTAACAAATAACATAAATAACTGTGATACCTAGAAAAACATTTTTATCGTATCACTCACACTTCATTCATCCAGCTATTTTACTGACGATAGAGCAAAATTCTTACGATTCTTCAACTTGATAGTGATGTTAGTCACAGAAATTTGCAAGAAATTTAACCAATCCTACTGACATGATAATGTAGAACAAAATAGTTGTTTTATCCACAGCTAGAGAATGAAAATACTTTGCCAATATCAGCCTTTTTAACATAACAAAAATGTATTTGATTAACACTACATAATTACAATACTATATACTACATCGAGTAATTGACTCATAAATTTCGGGGAGGTAGAAGTTTAAACTTAATATTGGCAAGTCATGCCATTGCCAACTAAATCCGTTAACTAACATGAAATTCCCTGAAAAATGTTTTATTCTACTGTGTTAAGAAACATGAACGTGAAAGCGTGATAGCTTACTTTACGATATATCCGTGTTAACATGTTGAAGCTGTAGATAAAACTCGTAAGGGTCGGAGGTCATAAGGTCAATTAAACCTGGACTGGGCTGACCTCGAGTACCCATTTTCATACTCCTTTAAACTATTGACTAAAGCTATCAATCGACGAAAACCCCGACTCATTGTCAGTCAGACTTAATTGGTGAAGCTAAGAACAAAACAATATATTGACCCTTAAGTGACATCTGAAGCTCACACGGATCAAAGTAAAAGTTTAACATAAGGTAGTGGCACACCAAATTTCAGCTAATTTGGACATGCTTTGAATTCCGACCTTCCCCTCAGGATGCTGTCCCGCCACAGCACATCACCGCGACCGCCTCAAATCTGCTTTACATAGTCCCACCACCGTTTCTAAACGAAGTATCATTTACACTTACATTCATTCATAAATGTGAAATTATTATTTTTATTATTCACCTTATTGCAGATCTTGCCTGCACACATTCGAACATGTCATTTTCCAATAGTCTTTACAGCAAAGCAACCTTTTCGTGACTATCGTGACCTATAGCTAAGCATGAGTGAGTAAATAATGCTTACACCGAATATCGTATAGAGGGGGATAAATCTCAAAACTATTTGTAATACAAAAATGATATGTTGCGAACTAGGTAAATCCTTTATCTAACAAGTAGGTGCTACGATATATGTCCCAGCAAATAGGTTTGTGCTTACACTACACTACACGGGATGGAATGAGTTTTAATTCAAAATAAGACCAACTGGCTTACTTACTAGCTAGCAAAAGGTTTATCTGTATGTGATCTTGGATTCATAAACATTTGAGCAAAAATAATCAAATCGTATAAGAAATTACTTTTTCTACGATTGATGATGGTATTTTGCATCAGGAGAGAAGGGTGTTTACGTAGAGGTTTCTTTCTTGAAAGATAGCTGTTTACATTCAGAAATCATGCTGCTTTGCTGTATTTAGTATTTAAATACTTGTCTCGTCTCGTCTACTGGTAAAAATGCTATGGATAAAGATAATCAGGATGGGTGAGTAAATGGTGTGACGGCGGGCTTCACTTGTGCTAGTGACTAGTAGAGTCTGAAATTAGCACTTTTCTACGACCTTGAGACAGAAATGTAATGATCTTGGTCTTGAAGTGGCTATCAGACGAGTTTACGTTTTAATACTGATTCCCGAAATTCGGCACGGTTGACTGTCACTGTCAAGATCGTAAGTGTGTTTAGATTATATAGTAGTCCTTGTTAGTGTAAAATGTTATACCGTAATAATGACAGGGGAACAGAAAAACTACAATTATAAGGTCATTCATTCTGCCCAACGGTTCACATAAACACAATAATTGTATTCTGTAAATGTGCACAGCAAAGTTCTACAAAATAGTGTAAACATTATTATTCGCCATGTCTACAGATTATATTCAGTAAACGATTAGCTCTAATTGCAAATTTATTTAATTACTTGAGTATTTTATAAATTTACTGTTTACTTTTAAAAGACAAATAAAGTACCATTAAAAATAAAAAAAGGAAGGAAAAAAACAAAAAAAAATTGTTCATCACAGCCAAACAGAATACCTGGACCCCATTTCATAAAATTACAAGTCCGACAAGTTGACAAACTTGTCAAAAATTCGTCCATTTAAACGTATGGGTAACCAACAGTGACTAACTGAAAAATTTGTCAAATTGTCAGCCTGTCATTTTTATGAAATTGGGTCCAGTTTTGACATTTCACCCCAATTTAAAATTCAAGGAGCTAAAAATTTTAAAATGTATGTTAACCGTTAGATATTCTGCCTCATCATTGCGGTTAATTTCACATGACTTCGATTATATCGCGTTTATAATATAGTATATTTGATGTCATCGGTTTATTTAAACATGAACAGAGATAAATTTAAATTAAAAAATTGAATTTCTAGATTCCTATAGTATATGATATACTTAAATATAAATGTGGTAGACTAACATCAGCCCAAGTCAGTCTATAGATTTATTCTGTTCAGCGGTTACCATATATCTTTGGTTCATATTAAGTCTAAAAGTGAAAATCAGTTAAGTCATTACGTTTATTTGATTCGCACAATGTTTCATAAAGTTACACGTCTAAAAAGTGGCAGAGGTAATGAGTATATCATGTACTTCCAAGTAGGAAAGTTGGTTATTTGCCATTGTGACTGGCTATGTTCTCATCATAGAGTTGACTTGCTTAATATGGCATGATATATTTATACTCGTACACTTAGGCCTCTTTCTACTCACTTACTACTGGTTTTGTATTCACGTTGATTAGAATTTTAGCAGTCTACCGGACAATGCTTGTTTACCTGTGAAATAACAAATAGACACTTATCTAATTGAGTTTTCTTATGTTGTTAATTGTGTCCCATTTCTTATTACATGCTTTCTGGCAAATGAAACAGCTAAAAATGAAACAAATTTATGTTAGTGTGCGTAGACACATACATCTCCTCAGAAGACGCTCACTGTTCGGCACCGTGTGACTACCGCATGCTGAATTTTTTAAATTTAATCGGCCAATACAAAAAGAACAACATGAATTTTCTTTTAGGCGACAGTATAAATTAATTTTATCTATTTGAAAATCCTTCTCGGCTCGGCAGACTCGGCACAGCATTTTAATTTAGGACGAATTTTGAAAGATACTTCTTGTCCAAAGAATTTGTCTTTTAAACCTAAGTTTTCATTTAAACTTCAGACACACCAGAGCAGTACTTTAAACAGATCGTATATATTTCTGTTTTAAAAATTCGATTATGTCTAACGCGGGAGAATTCAGGTCACTGTTTTTTCAACAAAATGGTGTACAAAATGCTAATAATTTTAGCACCATTTCTTTGTCAATGTCAACAGACACCTCAGTTGACAAAACGTTGGTTTCTGATAATTCTAACACTTCAAAAAATGTTCCTGACAGGAGGAGAAATTTGGAATACATTAGTTTTCAACGGAGGTTACTTGATAAGTTGGGATACTTCGGAATTTCAACGACAAGAGTTTCTAATTTTAACTTGAATTCTGGCTTACCTTATCAGTTGAAAGGGAATTCTAGTTTTGGGATCTTCATGTACTACATTCTACACTTGAATGTGTCGATTAAAGCTGTATTTTTGTCGTTTTTAATGGCAGGGTACTTTGGCACAGTTGAATTTTTGGATAAAATTGCTTCCCTCGATTATATTCTGTGCACGGGTTTGGTGGTCATTGGGGCATGGATGTTCCTACGACGTTATCCATTTTATGGTAATATTTTTAAGATGTGGCACAACATGTATGTCTTACAAGATTCAATTTTAAATTGTCTCTGGTGTGCTAGAAATTCTCGAAAGTTTGTGGGAAGTATTAAACTATATATTCTCTAAACATGGATGTCCGGAAGAAATGAAAGCACAAGTAGACAAAGTATACCGTGCCATCTTGGGACAACACTTGTAAGCAATCATCTTATATTAGCTATCATATATAATTTAAATCAAAAGTATATTTGGGTTCTTTAGAATCATTATTTTTGGAGGTTGTACCGCTCTCATGATCCAGTATTTCCCAGACCCGAAATACTGCAATTTTACATATTCCATATTTGTAACTGACAACTGGCCTTTGCGACTACTTTTTGCAATTCATGAATTTGGGTTAGACCCGGGTTTGGGTCTAGGGTTAACTAACGCCGGGCACTTTGTACCCGGGCTTCCAAACGCCATTTTTCGAGTCGTCGGAAATGTTTTTTCCACGAAAACGCATTATTCGACATGTATTTTTTCATCATATTTAGATGGAATGCTAATAGTTGTACCATTGTTCGGCGCATAGGAAAATGCATTTTCTTTATCTCCTTTTTGAATGAACGCTTTTTATATTTCTCATTTTTACAGCATTAAATTTTATAACATGACCGCTGACAGTTGTTGCTTGTCATTCAAAAAAGGTGTGATAACGACGTTCATATTTTAAAGCATTGGGCTACAAATCTAGAATTATCATAACTTTAAACTGAAGCATCAGTGGGATATGAAATTTGATGCCCATGGTGTGAAATGTTTGGTAGTAGTATCCAATGGGGATGAGGAGTGAAACTTTTATATAAAATTGACTCATCTTGTTGAAAACCTTATAAGCTAAAATTTATATAAGCTCTTTGTTGAAAACACATGTTCAAATGTGTAACCCGATATATCAGGTGCATTACAGCATTGGCCTTATATCGCGATATAAGGCCAATGCTGTAATGCATTAGAAAACTTCTAAAACATTAGCCGCGATTTCCAGCTATACTATTTTTTCAATTTCGTTCGCCTGTTTCCATTTTCTATGTTAAACCCTAAACCCCACAAGTATTCGAGAAAACCTTCGTCCATGTTATCATTATTTTCAAAACAACAATGCGTTTTATCCTACGACTTGCTACGGAGTCTTGGGATGTGGCAGACAATAAAAAATTAAAATATACAGAATATATAATGAAATATAAAAGTGATATGTACAGCCTTTTAGTTTTCCTCGTATGCAGATGTGCTGTTTTTTAAATACATGAATAAGTTCATTTCGGCGGTAGAAATTCTGGCGTTTGTTCGTCCGGTATAAAGTACCCAGCGTTAGTTAACCCGTCACCTTTGGGTTTATGATGATGGCTTGGAATGGATACGCGGGACCATCCACAATGTGTATGTATCAAGGAGTAGCCATGTCTGCCGCGATTGATAGAATGACTGTTACACTCAGACAACTGTATTATAACGATTGCCTGCTGAAGAAAGGTATGTTTCATTGGAAAGAGGAATTGGAGCATTGGAGCGTGTCATTATCTGATTTCTTACGAAGCTTCCTATCTTTATTTGTATTTATTTGGAATTTTGTTAGACTAAAAAGCAGTTTTATAGAAGAATTCAACAATTGTATGAGAGAACACACTACACTGATTCTCGTAAGCTAACATTGTTCTGAAGCTTTTGATACTTTAAAATGCAGCAAAATCATGCTGACTCAGCAACTTTTTAACATTGGGTAAATATTTTAAAAATGCTGAGTATAAAAAAACTAGCTTCAGAATAATGTTAGTTTAGGAGTATCAGTATGTCGCCGTTGTTCCCTATAAATGTAAATGGGGCATCATAACGATATTTTTATTGCTTACAAATAGATGGCATTACAAGCTTCCATTTAATTCTTAGGAGATTTTAGTTGCTTGATAGTAAAAAATCAGGACCCCATTTCATAAAATTACAAGTCCGACATGTTGGTGAAAAATTTGTCCATTTAAATGTATGGGTTACCAAGAGTAAGAGGGACTTGTCGAATTGTGAGCCTGTCATTGTTATGAATTGGGTCCATGTGTCAATCAGTTCTCAGTAGTGGAATAAGTATAAGACTAACCAAATTACTAATTGTGAATTTTAACTATATATATGATACTGTGTTTTGTCTGGAGTCTGTAGTTTGAACTCGAGATTCCACTATTTATTCTTCTATATACGCGGATATATTCAAAATATCAAAAAGTTAAATGTTCCAAATTATAGCATTTTTTATGCTGAAATATTTTTTTTTGCTTTTGTTTACATATGCTGTTTTTGTAAGAAATCGTACCTATTTAGAAAAGAAACAGTTTAGCAGTAATACGGATACAAACTTTTGTTATGCAGAAAAAGTTACGGAAAACATTCTGTATCCCCAAAAATTGGCTGAGGGAACAGAATACAACATTGATAAGCTATTATTCGATTATCGACAGTTGATGCTGATCTCAGACAGATTTAATTCGTGGGTTGCTTATAAAACACTGTTTCTGCACATATGTGGCGGAAGCCAGTTTGTGTCTGATGTGTTTGCAGCGACTCATGGTAAGAAGGATTTAACTTCTTTACATTTTAGTAAAACGTATGCAACGCCTAATTATGATGACTTTTGTTGAAAGTTCTAAGACTCCCCGGAACAGGATTCCTGGATGTTTGGTAAGTTTTTCGCGTGCTGTTCGGACATAGTAAAAGTGGAAGTATTGCATATGAGAATAAATTTATAAAAAATGTTCTAATGACCAGTATTTTTAAATTTGTTCATGTACAAGGTTTTACATATGGGACAGTATGTCTGCAGGATTTATGCTGTTACGGGTGTATCATTTCATGGGCATGGTCTCTGATTCCTCCGAATTATTCCTTGCATGTTTCAAGGAATACCTCACTTTCCAAAACCCGAGAAGGTTCTATTACCGAAAGCTGGCGAAGACTTTGAAAGTTGTGTCATTAAATGTTGGCCCATGTCAAGTATCACCTGAAAGTGTCTTAAGTGTACTAGACACAATGGGAAATTACTATGTGTGTGCAGCATTGTGGTAAAAACGAAGCGTAACCATTTTTAATTAGTGAAACACATTGCATAACGAATTTAATTTACCCTATTTATATTTCATGTACATTTACTCCTGCAATTAATTACTACAGTAATTTTGCCATTTCACTTGTGCTACTATCATTTTCGAAATTTGTAATTAAATAGGAATGCGTGCACAATGTGGAATTATTGTTTGCGCAACATTATAGCAATAAGTGAATGTCAGAATTTTTGATCGGATAATGTTACTATAATTAATAATTGCATTTTAGAAAGAAAAAAGGTAGCAATACTAGTTTAGAAAGATATAAGGAATGGACACAAAGAGTACTTTATAGAACATACTTTACATAATGTGGTAAAATCAACGAAAACGTAAATTTTTATGTTGTTATGCTGAAGGATCCATTTGCACAATCAACCATGCTACTTTTGAATACAGAAGGAAACATGCACTTTTTAAAAAAAATATTGGTCCGTCAGTATGGGACCCGTACAGGTTCCCTTGCTGACAAGAAATTCGGTAAAGAAATCGAAATACGGGTAATAAAGATCCACATGTAAATATAACAATTTGAAGCCGGAGCTGTAGTTCATAACGTAACGAAAAGTGATCTCCAGGTGGAAGCAGTAGCGGTGATGCCGGTGTAAGAACATCTTTGGATAGCACTAGGTGATAAAAATTGACCATAGACTATGGTCCATAGTTTTTTTGAAGCATTTTCGGTGGGATTCCATATTCCAAAGTCGCAGGTTCGCATATTCTGGTGACCCTCAATTTCAAAATTAATTATCTTATATGGGTTACCGGCCGTATACCTGCGGTGCGGTGGCAATACCCGAAGCCGAGATCAATAAAAGTAGCATATTCAGTACTACCTGATAAACCTTAAATTACAGTATCAATATTTTCTTTTCCTTCGGTTGCTACAACGTGATATTGAGGTTTTTATGCGCTGCTATTATTCAAAACGTCAATTTCGTGCTATTGACCACTTCGCAATGAAATATCTATTGGTTAGTAAAGTAAGTAGGACGATTAGACCTACGTATAAATGTCATGTGAATCAAAAATGAAGAAAACAACAAACCTTTCAAAAAATGTAAACGAGAATTTCGTTATTAAATGTCTAAAAGGTAATAATTGGGCTCTAACTTGTGCATTCTAAATTGTGTTGACAAAGGATTTAACCAAGGTTAGGTTAATAATGCAACCTTAAGTTGAGAAAACTGTCTTTTTGGGAAAGCCTTTGGTAATAATTATGAAAAATAGAAAATAATAATTTAGCCTCTTATTTAGAAGTATAAACCAACTAGCCATCGTTGACATGTGTATATTTTGGAAAGGGTAGTCTGTTTTGTTTTAAGATTTGATTGTCATTAACCAGAAGTGAGAGTGCTCTAGAAATGGCTAATACAGAAAAGTTTTCTCATTCTGGTTCAAAACTGTTTGAACGCAACAATGTTTCCATTCAAATCGATTCAGCAAACAACGCAAACCCTAAACCTGGTAGCACATCTCATCAAAATAAAACGGACAATTCAGAGTTATCTTTATTGTCCGTTGAACGTGAATTTGCCAGATATGAACGGAAGATTGCTAACTATTTAGGTTACTTTGCTATAACTCTTACTCGATTTCAAAGGGACTCATTTGGGAAGTACAGTTTGCAAAACACGACCATTACTGCAGAGTTGCTATTTTGGGGTTGTTATCTGAATACTTTTATAAAATCCATATTTCTCGGCTTTTTGGTGACGGGATATTTTGGGCCTGTGGTGTTTTTGGATAAAATTGCGGCGCTCGACTACATTTTGTGTGTAGGTATCGCGGTATGTGGTACACTCATTTGGGGATTTCGATATCCATTGCACGGTAAATTTAATTTAAACGTTTCTTTCTAAATTACAAATTAAGCAGCAATTGTAATAAATATTAAAAACTTGCAGAAATTATGCACTCTTTCTGGACCATTGAAAATTCCATATTTCATAAACTTGGATGTCCTCAGGATCTTAAGTTGGCTGTGGAACGTATTCATTCGAATACTGTGTGGCTTCATTTGTAAGCACATGAATTGTTATAATTTGTCAAAAACAAAAATTTGTATTTCATCTATATAGATGTGTTTTTGCTTATGGTTTTCTAGAGCTATCGTTTGGATTGGATGCAGTTGCCTTGCAATACAATTCTATGCTGATCCAAAATATTGCGCCTATACATATTCCGCATTTGAATTGGATGTCCCATTTTTGAAAATAATTTTCTGCTTGCATGAGTTCATTTTCATGTTAAACCCCTGGGACGTCAACACGTCATCAGCAGCGCTATGCACTTTTGAAGGGGTTTCTCTTGCTGCACTAATACAGAGAATGAAGGAGGCCGCCAATGAGCAATACAAAAAACTACATAATCACCATAGCTCCGGGGGACCGACAGGAAGACCAGACTACACGATTGATGAGTTGATATTTGATTACCGGCAATTAATGCTGATCACTGACAGATTTAATGAATGGGTCGCTTACAAAGTTTTGGCGGTTCATATTTGTAGTTACTGCCAATTCATATCAGACGTTTTTGTTGCCATTCAAGTTTTAAAAGGTGGTGGAGAGTTTATGGACGTATGGTAATGTACCCAGTTTTTGCACAATGTGGAGAAAGTTAGTTGTAAAAATTGTCTATCAACTTTTTAATGTCTGCTTATATATTACCTTTATGGCTATAGGTTCTATTTGGAGGACTGTCTTGCAGGAATATTAATGATTTACAGAGTATACTCCTACATGTCCAAAGTTGCCGCAGAAAGTCAGGAATTGTTACGAGTTTTCGGAGAAAACCTTAAATATTGCAGTGGATCAGAAAAGAGGAAATATTTGAGGACTCTTAAAAATTTGAAAGTCATTTCCATGCGCCTTGGACCTATTGATGTTAATCCAATGACCGTTTTGAATGCAATGAATACATTTGGGAATTATTACGTTTGCGTGGCCTTGTGGTAAAATCCTTTATTGTGTGATTCTTCAATATTGTATCAAAAAATAGTTTATTAATATTTGTACAGTTTATCGTTTACCCAAAATATCCACCAACATGAATAAAGTTTACTTTACCATCATATAAAAGTTTCCTATTACTTTTGTAATATGCATTCGCATATACCTTAATCCTTCATATATACACACTTAGTTAATTACTTCGTTAATAATTTCGTGAAAAAACCATTATGACCAAATTATGTGAATGTAAGTTAGGACTCGATAAGTGGGTAGTAGAACCCACTTTTACTACTCACCTAAGATTATATTACGTATATATGAGTATTTTTCCTTGTTGAAACAGCAAAATAATCAATCTGGGCATCGTTTTTCAGTTGAGCTTTTAGGAGAACATTTTTGTATTATTTTTTTATGCCTGTGTATGTAGTAAAATATTAAAGAAATAAATATGTACTAAAGAAATTAAAATATTATTAGGGATTTTACAGACCTACAATATTCAGATATTATTGAATTTCAAATATAAAATGGGTTTAAATGCTTCAAAATATGCTGCTAAATATGTAAATATATTAACAATATGAATTATGCGCTAAAACCTGTGTTCATTTTGAAAATAGAGAAATTAGAATGCAGAATTAGTAGAAGTTTGTCTGCAAAAATATGTTGATATATGACTTTTGAGTATGCAATGCGCCTAAACCTCATTTTTAAAATGTGATTTCCAAAATACCTATATCAGGAACATGAGCTAAAATTTTTGTAACTACAAAGTATGTGAAAACATTTAGTTTAGTCATAATACTGTACACATTATTTTTAGGTATATAAATTTTACGTATGTTCGGAGTTTCAGAGTCATTTAATGTATTAATGAAAACTATTTAATGTTCATGCCTATACGTGCAGCACCCTGGATCCTAGCACAAGGAACAATTCAAATAAAAGTATATCATATATGCTTATCGTTGTTTCAGGGATGAATATACTGAATGAATGAATTTCAGGGTGGAAATACTAAACTAAGCGTAACACTTTTTCAGTAAGTAAAATACGTAGGAATTGGTCGAATTTTAAGTTTTACTGAGTTCGAAGTGTGTGTTTATCTTGGTACATACGTATGATTTAGGTGTAAATCGCACAAAACTGTTTACTTTAAAATATTGGCACGTAACTCAGAAAATCGCAAAAAATGTATGTATACATGTACAAGTGTGCTTGCATAAATAAATATGTACGTATAAAAATTTAAAATATTTAGATATTATTGCATAAAAGTATGCCTTTCTATCCAATTTGGTCTACTCGTGAAAACTCGGATGTGTCGAAGATATGTAAAAACAGTCAACATATTAATCCGGATAGTAATGATAACACTTTGTGTAGTGGTGAGTGGAGGCTATTTATTATAAATACTGTTTAAGCGAGACAATATATTAGTTTACTCATACCCCTAAAGCAATATTCGAAATTATACAAACAATATTTACTACTTCACTAAAAATTGATAGAAAAAGTTATAGTAATGCATATCACGTTTTGACCTTTTCTTTCCGTAGAACTGGGAATCATTTTATGATTTAATCGTATAACCATAACCTGAATGATTATAAAACTAACCTTATTTTTACAAGTAGTTAAGCTAGCGTGATTTATTAACTATAGGCATTGGCATTGCCTTACTACACAGTTGATAGATATAAATTTTTGCTAAGAACTGGAACTGACAAGAAACTGATAATTGTGTACGATA
>JAHZNE010005655.1:0-24211 GCA_027744055.1 Callyntrura sp. NNG-2020
TACTACTACAATCGAAACGAATTCAGCAGTTATGAAGAAGCAGTAAAGCAACAAAGCCGTGGTAGCATTAAACGCCTCTGCCTCTCTTTCTCTCTCTCTCTCTCTGAAAGAATCCACACGAACAGACGGATTCCTGTAAATCGCACCTTGGAGAAATTCATGGGAACTTCTTTTCCCAATAAATGAGACTTCAGTATTAAAGGCAAACACGCGTGATCTTGAAACCACACATGCACCAACTTTGCCCAAGACTGTAGAACGCAGTAGGAGTCGAAGGAAACGTACCTTATAAAAATGCTAGAAACGCTTGCTGGAAAGCAAATCTTTCCCTTCTCCTTTCACTTTCTGTGCGTCAGCAATTGTCGGCGTGCTGGAGGAAGTAAAATCACGATGTGGGCTACCACTAAACCTTAAGCGTATCGGGCGGGTGGGGTGATGACACATACAATTTATAGGAAACGTGTGTCCGTGTCTTCAAATTTTCGATTATGTCATTAAAATCAACATGTTTCATCAATATACATTTCCACCACAACAAAAGCATTTTAACTCGCATTTAGCATTCCTAATATAAAAAAATAATAACTGAATGTCTCGCCTACTTGTGATTACTACACCAACAACTGCTCTTCAGCTCTTCGCCAGCCTATTATGCTGATCGTTATGAACCAAGTTGTTACCGTCTGCAAACACAGTCGTTCTACTAAGTGGTATATCCATTTTCATTCTTCATAAACTTCGCCCCTTTCCTCGTGTCGGCAACACTAAATATTAACTTTACATCAAGTACTGGTTATTAGATTCTAATGAATGTATTACATCGTCGCTCTCGAAAGGAAAAGCTTCTAGGAAATCTACGACAAGTAAGAAAATGAATGGGAACATCGAGAATGAACCTCGTCATAATTATTATTACCAATTAGCAGTTGTAAGACACTGTGTTCGTAAGCCTTGTCAGTTTTTTAACAGTAAAGCAAAGCATGCAGGAAAATTGCTTTGTCATTAAATTACAAAATGCAAATGAAGGCGAAGTGGCATATTTGATAAGTCGTTTGACATCAAAAAAATACAGCTACCATCATCCTTCTGCATTTTATAGTTTGTAGGTGTATGATTTTTATATTAGATGTAACATGTGTGTGTGTGTGTGACAGACGGCAGAACTATACGAAGAAAACGTTTCAAGATTTTCCAAGGAACATTAACCAAATGGAGGGCTTAGGATTTTGCACTGCTGGCAAAAAGCTTTTTTCTCTCTTGTAAAAAACTCGTTTCTTTGTATGCGTATTAAGTTGCTCAAAGGGAGGTTGTCTCATCCTTTTATACACGGATGTTCCTTTACTACGCAATCACAATGAACGTATAAAATTTATGTATAAGTACATGCACAGAAGCATGTTTATCCCATCCCTCAAGAAAATAAGTGAAAGTAAAGCCTGACGGTCTCTTGTTTTCCATCTTGCTTATTTTTTCTCTCTCATTTCTAATTTGTAACGAGCACTAAAACAGTATAAGTTTCTCAAAAACATAAGACAAGATAGAGGGGGGTTTTCATGTTCTCAGGTAGGCTTTACGCTACCTCTTGCTGCGCTCTATACTTTTTCTCCTTTCTCTTATTTTCCCCTCTGCTTTTTCGCTGCATCTTCAACTTGTAGAAAAAAATATTTTTGATGGTAGTGCTGCTGGTGGTACCTTTTCTCGTCACGATTCCCATCCTTGCGTAGTACGTATTTCATCTTGCTGGCCTTTTATACCTGTTTGTTTCTTACCGTTTTGTCATGTTTCAGAGAGTTTATACTTTTCTCATGGCGTGTGTTCCTTTTTTTCTTTACGATAACTATTACTAACTACACAAGACAGTATATATACATTTTATATCTCTGCGCTGAGACTGTGTATATGTGTACTTGTGTGTACCAGGTTCCCCATACGTAGCTCCTTTGAAACAATTTAGGGTAATAGTTATTTTTGCCTGGAGAGAAACTTTCGTTATTTTTTTTGTGCTTGTAGCAAAAGTGTGCGCTAGTAGATTTGTACACCGTAGCAAACGAGGATGATAATGATGATGATAAAGAAGTACGAAACAGACGGAGTTTTTCAACAACAAGTCAGAGTTCATATATCTACCCGAACATTCGTAGCTTCTTAACTTTGATGTAAAGGAGTTGAAGGGAAACTCGTATCTCTTACACCATTTATAAAAGTTACGTCTCCTTTCACACATTACATAACATCTAACAGCTTTGCCCGTCCCAGCGTATGATTCATTGAATCATCCTTAAACAACTTTTAGCTTTATGATTATATGACTTCATATATTTCCCCCGAAAATAGTGTGCTGCTTATAAGACAAGCTCACAAAAATGTACTTGAGTTCCTCCAACTTGGTATCTATATAGCTACTGGTGGCTATAAATTTACGTGCTGTAATCATATATACAGTTTTTATAGGAAAGCTCTACAAATACACACACACACACACACATACAACAGAAATGAGGGAAGGGTGGATATGATTATTTATGCATGTTAGCTGGAAACACCTTTTGAAAGTGACAGTGACGTATTTCGAGAAAGGCAAACAATCAAACAAACCATAACCGGCGAACAACAGACTGGCAACTGGAAGAAAAGGTGGAAGAGAAAGGAAGAATTAAAAAAGCAAGCGAGTAAGACAAATAGTGTTTTTCATGGCGGTGGTGGCACACACGCAACTCACTCGGGAAACGTTGTATATTATTCGACGTATAAAATAACATCTTCCCACAAAAAATACTTATTTCCTTCATAAGTGTATCAACCTCGCTGGACACTTCGAGAAAAAACACTTTTTTAAATGCAGGGAATCAAACAAGGTTTATGGGTACCTTGCGGGAGATATTCCAGACCGTAAATGTGTGTAGGTATATATAATACAGCCAGCCAAACAGCAAATTGGGAAAAGTGGGATACGTGAGAAAAAAAGCACAAACCGCGTACGGCATGTCGTATGGAACGGGGAGAGGAGAGTATTGAACGAAATTGGAAGGGTGAAAAAAGAGAAACGAAACACACGCACACACAAGACATGCCCTGGGTAATATTATAATATATTATTGTTTTCTTATTTGTGAGACAGTTTCCTTGGAACAGGAAAAGGTGAAGATACAATGATACGACCATCGGCTAGCTAAAGTGCATGTATGTGTTGTGTATGTCGACGTGTGTACGGTACTTATAGTATTTATATTCATTCTCCCAATTCTTCCTGTTTCGTTCCATACATAATACATTTGATGGTTCGTATAAAAACGGGATTTGTTCAAACGAGGAAGAAAAAAATGGATGGAGATCGAGAACGATGTGTGGATTTACCATAATTTCATGGAAATTCTCCAAGAAATAAATCACAAGACGACGGAGCGTTGGTGATGACGTGGGACACTGGCAAAGAAGATATGGTGATGCTGGAGCCGGAGCGGAGGAGAAAAAAAAATCTGGGAAAGATTACTTTGTGCTCTACAAAGGCGTACACATACTAATACGGCTAGTTACCCGGCTTTTTATACATGTTTACAACAACAAAAGTAACCGTATAGAGGTTACGTTACGTACACCACACAAATACACAAACAAACTTGAAGAAATAAGGTAAATAGTGTACAAGCATATATTATTAGATTGCGTTTATTTTCCAAAGTTGATAGTCATGCCGTCGTAAATGTGCAAGTAACGGATCTAATAAAGCGCACACAACATTCGGCCCTGTACATTGTACTTCTTCACAAGTAGTAGGCATTCGGGTGGTCGGAGGCATGTACAGTATTGTGTACAAATTCAAAAGAAAGGAGAAGGGCCAGTTGTTTCTCTAAACAGGCGAGGAGGAAAAGGGGAGAATTGAAAAAATCAGGATTCAAGATCGAGGTTATCAATCAAAATCAAAAGATTGATTTTCCGTATAAGTAAGTTGGCTTAAGTAAATAAATATGAACACGAGTAATAGAAAATCTACAGCATTAGCAGCAACAGCAGGCAGGCCCCTTTCTGAACTCGTGACACGGATATATCCTGTCTTTAGTTTAGTACCTTTAAAACTACTGGCAGACAATAAACACGCGGAAGAAGGATGTATGTTGGATAAAACGAAAGATGTTGATACATAGAGGTTATATGCGTTGGGCATACTTACCTCACGGTTAAATACATAACCAGAGAGGAATCCTTCATGTGGTGATGTTCAATATGAGAGACTGGCGCTAGGCAGGCTTCTGCCAGGATTCTTTGTTGACTTCCATTTATTCCTACTTCTACAGATATACCGCACGTCAGCGTAGAAATATATATCGTGTTTACTTCATGAATGCCTTTCTCTGCTCCCTTTTTCCTCTCTTTTTATTCCTCACATTGTTCCTGTTGATCCTTAGAGGAATCTCTGAACAAATTCTCCAGCAACACAAAATAATATTACATTATTATTACTACTGGCTATTTTAATAAAGGTATCTTATACCCCCGGATACAGCCATAAAACTGCTCAGGGAGAGAAAGAGAGAGATTCTTCTTTTGGCTTCAAAAATACTTGATATACACTGTAGCTAGAGGTACGCACGGTACACTGGGCGATGGTGATGATATCCTGCTGCTCACAAAGCTGTGTGGATATCGAGAGATACGTCCCTAGTTATGTGTACCATTAGCAACAAAAATCAGTTTGTCCATGATGGCATTTTGATAAAGGAGAACTTCATTACATTGCTTGTAAATATCACGCGACTGATTGACTACGAAAAGAAGTTACCCTTTTCCAAATTTTCCTTATTAATGCATCTGTACACAATGGGATGCCTTTTTTAACTTGAACAATAGAAAGTTGCTCGAGAGAGAGAGAGAGCTATTATTTACTATTTAGTTTCTCGGTACAATAAAAACACTACAGATATAACTATACACATGCTGCTGCATGCCTTTTGGGGTATCATCCGTAAATATTTCACCCGCGTTTCTTCTCACAGATTGGAAGAATTAATACAAATAAATGGTTCTTCTGAGTATAATTTCTAAGATCTCTCTCTCTCTCTCTCTCTCTTCCTAGCGTGTTTGTTTCTTCCCCTGAATATCTCCAAATAACAGCAATTGAAAAAGGATATACGACTGACTAGTTCCATTCCAGAATACTCGCCTCTCCTCCAGTTTGGCTTTTTTCTTTTTGCCCATGCTGTCCTTCCTTTCAACGTCTTCCTCTGATGACGATGATGACGCTGATGATCTTGTTGATGAAACTTGCTTTATTGGATTTTGAATTAATACCTTTACTCTTTGCTTTCTTTCTCCCAGTTTCCTTTCTTTTCGAGACTCCTTATTTTTTTTCTTCCATGGAAGTTGGCACACAGACAGAGATAGCCTTTTTCTCATCCCTCGTGCTTTGCCATACGTCCCTTGTGTTTTATCTGGCGTATGGTGTTCTTGTGTGAATTAAGTAAAATCAAAAGGGAAACCAATATTGTGTTTGCACTTAGTCCTTCCCTGTGTAAAAGATAATGGCAAGATGAAAATAGGAGAGAAATGTGTATAGGCATCAGCTTCATCATCATCATAACTTAACGTACCTAAGCTTTTGAAGACACCATGCCGGCTAGATGAAACTACTGACTTTGGGAGGAGAGACAAGTAAAGTAGTGAAAGAGAAGATTTTTTTCTGTATGAGCTGCTGGAGCTGAGAGTTGACTTTCGTCTGTTTTGTTGCCGTCGTCGTCTCCTCTTCATCTTTCTGATAATAATACTATGACATTATTATCTCTGTGTATACTTTGATCTGATTTAGTTTTTCTTTTCTACTTTTATTCTTCTTTCTAGCCAGCTCACCAGCGACAAAAACACTGTTCTTTATCCTACAGTTTTTGACTTTCCCCTTTCATCTTAACAATCTAAGAAATATGTGCTATGCCACTGCCGCCACACACACACCACCACCATCGTTTCCTTCGTCTATCTATTAAATGCGTATGTGCTGACGATTTCATTCTCAATACGAAAAGCAGAGAGAAGCCAAAAAGGAAAAGTGTTGAATCAGACTGTATACCTATATATGCATGTACGTGGGTATATATGCATGTTACGATGGGATTTCAGATTTTCAATGTAACATGTTCTAAGTTAAAAAGTCACAACGGGAGGTGATGTATGCTGCTGTTTGCACATTAGTTTTTTGAATAAAGTAAATGCGAAGGAGGCGAGAAAATAAAGACATAAGACCTTTTTTGTTACTGGATCATGTGTGGATGCAAGATCCATGTTCCGGCACTATTATTCTGTTTATAATCTGAACGTATGGTTTCATTGAGTGTAAATTGATAAGTTTATATTTGCCACGGGAATATATAAAGAAGACTGTTGTGCAGTTACGCTTACACTAAATGTGCATATATGTATGTATACACGTTCATTTAATACGTGCAGGCGGGCAGCTATTTCTGCTTTTCTTCTGGTAACGATGAGAAGGGTGAGAATGCAGGGTATTACAGCTACCTTACTATTCCCTTGCGACCAACAACAACTAAAGGGGATTGAGGATACGGTAGAATTGACCATGTTTGTAATAAATCATATTAAACGATAAAATGCATCATCAGGATTCCACGTCAGCTCTCAAGAACAATTAAATTGTCTTGAATTTTTATGGCCTATGTAGTATTTTTTACTGATTTGTGAAGAAATGATCAAATTCAAATGAAAGTTTGAAGTAATTTAGCAACAAACGGAACACGTAATTTTTGTTTTATCTTGTTCAGGCGATGACAGGGCAGATAAAGATTTAGAAAAATATAACAAATTACTGTATCAGAGTATCCTCTTTGTCATTCTGTATACACACAAAATGCATCTTCACCGACAGTCCATGTTACCGATCATATTTAGGTCTTACGAATATACAATATAATACCAACTATCGCACACAACTTTCCGTATTTCCGAAACAGCGAAATAAAATTTAAAGGGCAGGATAATTCCTATTTTGTAAGGAGAATAAATGGAGTCAACACCTTTTCAACTTTTAAAATGCACATAAATAAAAATTCTTCTATCGACTCCAACACTTGGTCCTAACTTGGTAGTTACTTCTTATAACAGTGTTTAAGATTTTATTTCTAAATTGAATGCTTGGTAAACTCATGTTCTCACTTTGAGACGACAGGAGAAATATCTCCCTGGAAAAATACAAATAGCTTTCATTTCTACGACACGAATCAGAGTTTAACCATACTACAAGAATCCTGATAAAACATTTTGCTCCATATAATAATGGTATGACGATACTTCCATATTTTTAGTTGCGACAATATATCATGTCAATAAAATCGTTCTTATATACCAATTTGTAGGATCGTGTACCCCCACCAATAAAGAAAAAAGTAACTGGAAAGCAGTGTGATGCTTTCCTAGTTTCCTGTTCCTTTCGTTACATAAAGTTACAGTTCCAAGTACGAACGTACTTGTTCACAAGATGAGAAAATTGTTTTTCACTTTCTGTGTGACTTATAGCACGTTCTGAACTTCATGAAAGGGACAAAATGAGAATCAACGAAGAAAAGTTCCATTTTTCATCGCAAGTTTAAGCCAGTCATCAGTTTTTTAATACTACTATTACTTTCAGCTTGTAGGTACATTCCCCAATGTTTCCTCTAACATGGTTATTTTTTTAGTTAAAGTGAATAAGTGAATCTTTCCTTCACATGTAATGTAATGTATTATCCTCACAGAATATAAAGACCCTACCCCATGGTTAATATACAGCTCATAACCAGAGTTTTACTCTGTCGCCGCTCCCTTTCTCTCCAATTCTTTTACTTCGTTGTACATACTGTATGCAGCACCCACATAGACTTATCCAATATTTTCGCATCGGGATTCAAGAGAGAAACGGAATGAAACAAGCGTTGCATGTTTAAAAGCATTTATGCGTACAATTTTACATATTATTATTTTTACATGGTTCATTCATATTATGTTTCTGTCTATTCCTCTTAGCTCCGTTGCTCTTCCAGTCTGTTACCAAAATAATGTTTGAGTGTTACTTGACTGCTACGGTTGTATTTGAGGACAAACGACAGTTGCTTTTAGCTTATCACATTTGCCATAAGAGCATATTTCCTCTCCTGCTGTACCCAACACACACACATCCCTGCGGTTGAATTGTTGTCGCTGAGCGCGATGTTTGACAGAAAAGCTGCATACATCACTTTTTGTGTAAAAAGCATTATTAGCGTTTCACACGATCTGTCTGTGTGATACGGGTAACCTTTCCCTAGCTCTTGCATAAGTAATAGTGTTTTCTTACACGAAACAAAATAATAATAATATTTATATGCTTAAAAAAATTATATGCCCTTTTCACCCCATTTGGCTTTCAAAACATAAAAACGCAACGGGTATTACCGCAACACATGTGCGTTGGCCGTAAAAATAGGCATGAAATTCCCAAAATGGTTTTAAAAATTGGTTATGTTGCTGACTGAAATAAAATGGTTGAACAGTTTAGTCGTCACATGTAGATTTGAATTGGGTTTGAGCTATGCTTCTCGCGTTATTATTAATCCATTGGAATTAATTTTGTCTGTTTATTCGCACAACCCCCTGTGATTCACGTAATAGTAGATACATCCACCCTACTTTAAAAACAACCAAGTTATTCCCAGAGATCATGCAAGAAAAACAATTTCATCATTCAATTTTCCCAGAACATGATAACACTATCATCTAATTCCCGTTTTTTTCTGCTGTTTCCCCGAATCAAAAAAGTACTCAGTCAGAAAAGTAAAGTGAAAGTAAGAGTTGAACTGACAGAAGAGCCCACTAAATGTTTGTTATATATGATGCAACAGGACCCGCAGTAAATTGTGTGTGCACAATATATTATTGAGATTTTATATTGCCTTGTAATGACACTAAACTTGTTTTACGATTTGATATTATCTGGATAGCTTTCTGGCTACTCGACTTCATACTGTGAGAGAGTGTAAGTAGAGGAGGTTTAATAGGAAAGAGATCCATTTTTATTTTTGTCTCTCCAGAAGAAAACTAAGAATGACTGCTATCTCTGCTACTGTTTTTCATGCCTGTCTGTGAGGATGGCTCTATTTTTTTGTTGCTCCTAATACAGCTCTGCCATAGCACTGCCGTTGTCGTTGTTGTGTGTTTTTTTTATTTTGTTCTGCTCTGTTGGGAGTTTTGTCGTTTATGACGAGTGGAGCGATGGAGAAAATGGAGATCTGTTGGCTATATAGAGAAATGATGATGCTGACGACGACGGCGATGACGATGATGGGATTGAAAAGAAAAATAAAATGCCAGAGAGTTGGAGAAAAGGATAAGGATCGGGAAAAGAGATGTGAAGTAGAAATAAGTGGCTGTTGTGAGGAAGCATAGAGTATCATGAGTAGTCGTAGTAGTAGACCGTCGTAGTGAAATTGTCCGTGGGAGAGAGTGAGTGAAATGGAAATGTACCTACAAAAATAGTTGTATTAGTCCTGGTGCCGTGGCTGCCTGTTGTGGAGCATGATATTATTATAGTGCGTTGAAATTCATTTTATGATAGAATAATGTGCCCCATTCCAGTGCCATTGTACGCAGTTTGAATGCAGTTGAAGGTTTGTGGGGTTGCCATAAACATGTTCTTTATTTGGCTTCATGTCGAAAAATATATTTCCTTGTTTATTGTGCATTCACATACGTTCATTCGTGGATAAGAAGGAAGGAAGCAGAAGAGAAATTGCTTGTTTTAGGGTTTTACGTGTTTTTATACTCATACACACTGCTTTCACTTCCACCCTGCTACCACTTTAACGCACACACCTCCACCGTACCGACGACGCAACATGCTCTACCTACACTATCTAGACATCAGAGAATGACATACCTTCGTATCTATATCTCCACACACACAATAGTCAAATCTGAAGAAGACTTTTAGGTCCCCTACGGTTAAAACGGAGCCAAAAAGCTCTTAGGCATACTCCATGTTCCTTTATTCTTTATGGTCGTCGTCATCGTCTTCATTATCATCATCGCCAACTACTATTACTGCTGCTTCTACCACTGGCGGTAAAATGAAAATTGGAATTGTTAACTGCTAACTCATTATGTGGATCCACACACAAAAACAGCAACCGTTGTCCCATTAAAGCGGTTATAATATTACTTGCTTCAGAGTTGAATTGGGTAATGAAATGAAGCATGAAGCACAGTTAGTGAAAAGACCAGTACTTTACTTATTTCATAGCTTCAGATATGCGTGTATTAAAATACAAAGTTGAGAAATGATCTGGCCTGCAATCCTGGGGTGTAAAAGCGTGTCTGTGTGTGCTCATATGTATACCATGCAGTTTTCATTTGAGAGTACGATTTCTGCCTCTGTATACCGCACAGGGTGATGTGTCTGCAAAGTTTATTAACTTTTCATAAAGTGCACAATCCACTTTCCCCATCCAAGCTGCATAAATGCAGGTGAACTCTTTATGACTTTTTATGTGTTTTTATTAAATGCCGTGGCGTAAAAGAAATAATGATGGCAAAATACACATTTCTCTTGAATGAGCAAGGTGGTGGGAAGGCTTTGCTTAAATAGAAACAAATTACATATTAGTGGTTGAAATAAAGGCATATAGGGCTAAAATTGATATTATTTATTAAGGGCGTAAACGGTGCTATATCATTAAGGTACGGCGACTGCTTAGCATTAGGAACTACCCCATTGGTTGTTTCCGGCACGCCGGAAAAGTTCAAACGTATTTTTACTTGTGTATTTCATTTTTTTTCTTTCGTGTGTGGTCACAAGGGATTGCCGCAAGAATGTAAATATAAAAGTAATAATGCGAGCATACGTTCAAATAAGCGAGCATATAAGGAAAACAAACAAAAATATCAATATGAAGGAGAATCGGTATTATATGTATTCAAGTATCACCGTTACTATAAATCAGCTTTGTAAAGTATGCAGAAATATATGGAATGACAGAAATAAATAGTTTTGAAGCCGTGTTAACAAACACCTCCTCTGTATATGCCGGGCTGTAAACGTATCCATGTTTATAGCAATCTGAAGTTTTCCTTTTTGTAACATATTTCAAAGAGACACCAACACCACCATCGTCGCCACACTCAGTCAGTAGTGTATAATGCATGTAGAAAAGCGGCGCACAGAGAGATATGGTAGGTACGTAACGCACATACACGCTTCCTGGTCGAAAGGAAGGTGTTTCACAACAGTTTAGATTCCCCGGTGCATAAATACTTTATGCATCAAGTCTATCAACTTCAACTTTCCTTTTTCCCGTCTCATCGATCTTCCCACACAATACACAAAGTGTAGCATTAGAGGTGAGGTGCGCGTTTTACCGAAAAATCGTTTTTCGCAAATTATATGCTCTTTCAAGGAGCTCTTTTCTGTGATACTTTCAAGCAAAACTGTACGATCCTCTGGAGACAAACAATAAGGTCTGCATTTTAGTAAATATAAAGGAAGGCAGAAAGAAAGAAGTGTGGTTTATGTGTCTCTTTGCATCTGCTGATGTGTGCATACTAAAGCATGAAACTGAACTGAAACATGTCGTATTAAAGGTTGTAGTGGCCTGGTGATTTCCTGTCATGAAAGTTGAACCAATTTAGACTGCAAGTCTTGTTACATCTGCGGTGTAATGCTCAAATATTACTGGTAGTAATTACACATTAATTGAGAAGATATAAGCGTCAGATTTGATTTCCAAACCGTACGGAAGGAGATAGATACCAATAAAATATTTAAAAGGTAGGGTGTTTACACGCACACTGTGCATTCGTGATGGAAATGAAGCTGATTTAAGGAAATGCCTGTATTTACTGTAAACGGCAATGCAAAGAGTAATAAACGCGTGCAATAGAAAATCGGCGAAACCGTTAGGTTAAAATCAGCCGACATCGTATTTAAACATCCGGATGGCTCCTTTAAAGTTATTTTCTCTTCCGTAGTACCAACCACCGACACTCCATCAGCCACCTCGTATCAAGAGACCAACACTGTGTATATTGCATAGATACACAGATGCAACCCTAGCAATCAAGCTAATTAAAAGCGGTTGCATCACATCTAATGCTCTAGGAAGAATGGCAGTTAGTGCCACCAGAACCGAAGAAATACTCACGTATTTCATTGCCACAACAACTATAGAAGTGTAGCTGTGAAAGGAACACCATATCGCATCAGCATCCTTCACATATCACCACGAACAAAACCGTCCACCACCAACAAAACCAGCATATTTACTGCTTTTACTTTCTCCTTTTCCATCGTGTCCAATAGCATTATCGTAAATCTACTCTGCTCGTAAAGGATTGATTACCACTTTTCTACCATTTGCTCTCGTCGTCTCACCCATATTATTTCCATCCCTGTCACATAGTCACGTTATATAACCCGCCTGTTTCCTTGTCTCCAAGCACCGTATTGTGTGTTCACACATCGCAGGGGACAGACAAAACATACATTACATTTGCTCCTCTGTAAATGGAAATTGCAGGTATATTGCGTACATCTTCCACGAAATTGTATATTATATGCGAGTGCACTGTGACCAAGAGAAGCCAGCTTTCCAGATATCGTATTTCAGATGTTGGAAACATGAGCGGTTTCCACTGTTATCAGTAATAATAAAAATATTACTGATAACTCCAGGCAGTGGAGAAAGATTAATTGATACTGGTGGTTTTCGTTCACCAAATGAATCGTCACGTTTACCATAGTTTTGTCATTTCATTTCCTGCAAGAATTCACCTTTTTTGTGAACTTTCTAAATATATACGGATGATAAAGAATATAAAAGTCCAGGTGTGCCTTGTCTCTAGCCTTTATCAACGTCACACATTGTTTGGGTAAAATCAAGCTCAATACGTAGTTGGTGTGAACTTACGTAATATGTTGTGCATTATGAATTCATGACAAGGAAGCATATCGGAAGGGACAACTGAATAAAAATTCTATTTAATCGGAGATAAAATATTTTCATAAAAATTTAATGCCAACTAATCGGAAAGTAGGAGGAAGCTATAAACCATGTCCATGCCCACGTTACCTTTTTCTGTACTGTTCTACTCGACTCTAAAGATGTTATCCATCACCTGTGAAAAATTACCCTTATAAATTATAACCTGGTAAGTTGACAGCAGCATATGTACCCTCCACTAATTATATTGGTGTCTAATTTGTATAACAGGGAAAAACGGCAGAAAGTTGTTGGGCATTTTCGTTCTGCTGCCTTCTCTCCTCATTTAAATAGAATGGATGAGGGTTTAGCATCTGCACATATTCCAAAAAACCGGAGACTCTTAAGCTTCTCTTCACTATTCCCCAACATGACAACAGTAGTTGAGAGAAAAAAACGTTGGCTGAGCTACTGACAAAGTTAGTTCTTCCTTTTTCCACTCTCGTATTTTTCTCTAGCTTTGTGTAATATGTCTTACATTTTTATTAGTAACTTTTTTCATCACCACGTACATACGTACACACGGCACGGACTACACGGAGGAAGCTGCTACACCTTGCTCCCCCAGCTCTTGTCTTTTTCCTCCCTACTTTGTGTCACTACTCTGGGTGTACTACTAACAAGGAGTGAGGATGTTTGTACGTTTGACGAATGTTCGATTATATATAATGTCTCGTAATATAATATTGTGTCATGGCAGGAGGATAGGATAGATATATGATATATCTCTTCGCTGTATTAAATATTGATTGGTTCACATTACGTATTTCTAGTTTTTATGTCTCTTATTTTTGCATGACATGTTAGTTTCATTCTTACAAACAACACTCCACGCTACGTTTTGGAGCGCCTGATAATGAGTTTAGACTACGTCTATCTTCATTTATACAAACAGACCGCTATACTGTAATTGGTAAATTTATTGCACGCTCGTGAAAAGCAGGATAATTTATTTTCAGAAAATGTAGGGTTATTAACTGAACATGTACTGTGTAAAAAATTAATTTTAATGGTTATCTAATAGAATATTTTGGCTAGTCCAACATTTTAGTGGGATATTAAAAGAAGAAAAATAACTCAGGTTTGAGAATAATTTGACCACATGAAAAAGAGCACAAGAAAATATTTTGCACAAGAGATTTCTACCCGATATGTAAGGAAATATTATCTTTAAAGAAAATTGTGAGTTGGATAATACAAAGAGTATTTTTAACTCGCCAGGATATTTTCATTAGGGTTTTAATAAAATGTTAAACTTATTTACAAACACGAAAATGCATGTATACACTGATGCGCACTTTTAAAAACCTGACAGATGACCCACCATAGTCTCCCCACGAACATAATAATAAGAATAACTAAATTTAATTTAAAATTGGAAGGTAATGAAAGTAATGTCAAATGCATGTATAAAATTTTATTGTCTTCAAATAAACCAGTTGTCGTTGTGAACCAGAGAAGTGTAGTGATAATTATAAAAGGTAATAAAGTTTTGCACACATGAGATATTTACGTTCAATTGCTATGATGACTACTGCCTAGTTATGTACTACTCTATTGTGGCGAAAGTTAAACATGATATGAGGAAAATGCGTTGCTATGATTTTTTCGCTAGTTTGTTGTGTTTGTGAGTAATTTAATTTATGTTTTAGTTGCTTTTGATAGAAGCACTGAGCTGAGGTTTTATATAATCCATAATAAACTAAATTGGAAATTAATGTGATGTTGTAATATTGGATGTATAGTGTATAATGGCGTTAGAATAAATATGTAAATACTTGTATATAGGAAGAATAAAACATGCTAACATCTTGCAGAGTAGAAAAGTATTATTTTTAAACTTCAAAAAATTGCACTGCTTATAATTGTACGGACTTAAGCCAAAGCACAGGTACGAAGAATAGTACACAATCATAGAAACGAACGCATCTATGTGTGCTATTCTTCATATCTGGGCTTGGTATAACCCTACCAAACAGCATAAATAGTTATTCCAAGGAAAGAAAACGAAAAATTGTCTGTGTCTTTTTGCTAAATCATTGTATTGTGTAAACAGTGAATAATTATAATCAATATAATATGAATCATTAAGCATGCTATTGAGTAATTTCATTCGTTATAGCTTTTTATTATATGTAATTACCAAATATCGAGTTTCAGTTGCAAAGATGAATTTCCAAACATCATAACTATAAATAAAATATTACTATAGAGGGAGAAAATAAAGTAATAAAGGTACTTAGAATTCATTGAATTCATTCATTCAAGATTTCAAGAATATAATACATATTCTTTAGAAGAACGAACATTAAACTTTAAAAGAATTGTTATAAAATGAGAACGTGCATTTAGCGCCCAATTCATAGCAATTCAAACAATTATTTTAAATTCTAAAACTAGTGGAAAGATTTTTAATAAGAATCACCAATAGTTATATGCATGATTTGATGCCATTTTTACCTTCATTTTTTTGTCAGCCGGGAAATCTAACTCAACAACACTACGGGGAAAGATTGGTAGCATGGTTACTGTAAATGCATGGGAGCTATAAAACATATTTTGTTAATAACGAAAATGAAATAATACTGGGCATATGGAAATTTTTGTTTTGTTTGTTACAGTTGTATAGTTAGAGAACACAAAAACCGTACTTGCCTTACAGACTTTCTGACAGCAATCCTTTGTAAAGCCTTCATACTTTTTGACGAAACAAAGATGTATTATACACCGCTGCTTCACTCTTAAAACAAAACCTTGTTAGAGCAAAAAGTGTGCATTTTATGCCGCCGTTCTCGGAATATCTTCCAGCATTCTCATAATGAATATTATTACGCTATTCCATCTTCGCGTTCAGTGCGTTCAGTAGCGTTTATCGGTTCGAAAGTATCGACAAGGGAATTATGAAAGATATAAAACTTTGCAGTGATGTATATACATGTTATATATATATAGATATATATCGTAGTCTCTCTAGAATAAAAAAGATAATAATTATTTTTAATAATAATAAAAAATAAAAGTAATTTTAATGTTTGTCGAAGTTTTATAAGGATATATGTGAATATGCTCTCAGGTATTCAAATCCAAATAACGAAAATTGCTAGGGGATTAGTATTCATTTCAATTTTTAACCGGTAAAAAGCCAGTACTGAAGGTACATCCTCATCAGTTTCAGCCCCTTTACAAAAGTAGCAGGAGGAGGAAACGAGACTTTTTAGAGTAAACGATGGTATTCATAATGACGATGATGATGATAGTAATACATATAAGCACAGAGGAGGAAACATGTCTCATCCATTATTGTATCGGATGGATAAGTTTTGAGATGAAAAAAGCATTTTCTATATTGTTTATTATTACTACGCTCATACGACTATGGAAGGAGTGGTAGTAAATGGTTAGATAAAAGCAATGGTAGAAGTGAAAGCAAGAGTTTTTATTGTGTGCAATTATGTAGGAACGTGGCTCTTTTTTTTCTCTCTCTCCCATGCTCATGCTCCTGCTGCTGGTGCTGCTGTGTGTTGTCTGTTTATGTGCTTATCTCGGTCCGTCTACGTGTGTTGTGTAGTAGAAGGAAACTAATTAACTTAAGTGAAAACAGACAGATATAGATAGATAGGGATAGGAGAGAAAGTGCATAAAAAGTATATACACGTACAAAGCAGTACACAGAAGCTCACATATGACCGGCTAGATATATTTAGGCAAGGCATGCATATCATATTTATATCTCACCTTCTTAGTCTTCTTTCTCGTCAAGTCTTTTTCTCTTTGGAGTTTCAACAGCTTCGGGGTATAAAAATGTTGTAAAGTAGACGGGCCTGAGAGTGCTATATGGACTGTGTGCACGTAAAGTGGTGGGTGGAATCCTATAAGAGATAGTATACATATTTGGTAGATACATACTTGCATGGCATAATGGATGATGATGATGATGATAATGCTGGTATTATGATGATGGGAAATATATTGCGTTTATATTAAGCGTGAAGGTTTGTATATGTTGTAAGAAGAAGAAACGACAGGGAAGCAACAGCATCAGGGAAAAAAATATTCCGTACAAGTACAGAAGGTATATCAAGTACGTGTGTTTATATATGCATTAGAGTAAGCCCGACAGGAACATATTTAAGAGGGAAGGAAGGAACAAAAAGTGGAAAAAGAAGCTTAGGACGAGACAGAAGAAAAAACAGCAGGAGAGAGAGAAGAGTGAGATGGAAAATCTTGAAAAGTGAAATGCGTGCGCGTGTGTATACCATTCTTTCTTTGTAGTTTTGCACTCCCTCTTATTTTTCAGCTCTACTATGCTGCTGCTGCTTGCTTACTCTGACTTGAACTTAAGCTAGTTCTCCGTCTCTTTTCCTCTCTTCCTTTTCTCTTGCTGTCTTTTTTCGTAGTCGTTCTCTCTTTCCTTTTCTTGTCTCTCTCTCTTACCCTTTGCAGCACACATTTTTTTCTTCGACGGTGCTCTATCGGAAATGAAACCGGAAGTCAGGGGTAAAATTATGGCTTTTGAAATGAGTATACCCGGAAACTGGCTTGCGTGTGCATGTACTTATTGATGTATCGTGTATCGTTGTGCAAAAGTTAAGTGTGTAATGTACCTCCTTGCAATATTCTATGTTCGCCGTATATATTTATCGTTTTATATAAGTATAACTGGTTTGAGGTAAGGTGTACAGACATTAGTAACTTTTTCCTTGGGCAGGAAAGACAAGTCAGTTTGTATTTGCCTACATGTCGGTATGCCATTTCTCCAGTCTGTCTTTTTGCAGTTGTATATGTTATCAACTTTTACAGGACAAATTAAAACCAAGCTAGTGTGGGAGTTGGGAGATTGTGGTTCAGTAAATGTCGACGACATTTGATGATTTTTTAAATAGAAAGTGTAAATTTGAGCTAGGAATCGTATACGCTATAACGCTAGAAGAATATATACTTTGCTTTTAAAAAAAATCTTACCTTTTCCGTCGGAGAACTCGGGCAGACAATAGAGGAAGGATTCTATCAATTTTGAAACTCGTATGGTATTCTCCGCAACAACGTGATATCATGGTCCACCATTATCCACATTAGTGGTGTAGACAGCCGATGAGATACTGGATTGTTGTTAATTTACTTCTTGTGCATATTTCAACGGTAATCACACCAAAGTTTCTAAATAATTTTAGTTTGTGGAGAAAATAATGTCTGTGTTGCTATCTCTCTTTTTTCCATTACACGGAATTAACTACGTTTTAATTACTTTCACCAGAGTCTCACACGGTAAATTAAAGAATATTTTATCACACGCAGGGACTGCTTATGTGTGTGTATCCGTGTGTGAATGTCGTTTATGTACTTAAATTGTGTATTGTTATTATTTCTCACAAGTTACATATTGTTCCCTGTTTATGAATCTCTGGATGGTGTTAATACGTTAATATATTTTAAGGCGGGCGATGACGATTCCATGTTGAAGATAGTTTTCTGTTATGCAGATGACAACGACGATGAAAGTAGTAGTAGTGTAGCAGTGAGTGTGTGGCGGCGGCGGCGGTACGGTATCAGGTGCTGTTGTACGGTGAAGCATGCAGACTGAGGCTCTCTCTCCGGATGACTTTGAGGGAAGGATGACAAAACCAAAATGGACTTGGTCGGTTGGTGGGATTTGGTTAGGATAAGAACCATTTTTACAACTGCTGTTGATGTTTCACAGCCTCTCCTATTACTACCGCTTACTGCCAGGGTACACGATGATGAGTGAAAATATCACTGCTGCTTTTACTTCCAGTTTCCTCCATTTCAATGATGATGGTAATGGTGATAGTGGTGATGTTCCAACTCTGTTACCACTGCTGTTGCTTTCCCTCTACCTATCCTACTATGCCTTGTCTTTCGTCTAGAGATGGTCTCTCTGAATTTATATCAAATCAGATACCCATTCACATGTGTACCATGCAACAACAGCAACACACCAAACCAATAATGTAGCTTGAAGCTCCTATAAAATGTAGGTACGGATTATGTAGGTATGTTCCAGCCACCACTTTCAACAGGCATAGGATGAGCAACAGCATCAGCAGAACAACGTATGGACTGCTGCTTATGCTACAGGAGACGAGAGAAAATTTTGGGAGAAAGTGGAGGGTCATATAATATATATGTATATACATATACACAGACAGAAAGGAGAATGATCAAATGTGTGAACGTTGCTACCATCCACCAGTATTCTTACACTATGCTGTCGGGTACAAAGGGCAATATTACTACACACCATCTAGCGTTCCTAAAATCTTGAGGTGCTGGTATTATTACGCTGTATAGTGTTATACGTAGGTACATATGAATGCCATGTTATTTGCATCTAAAATACGTCTCTTATACACAACACATATAAATGCACACAACACATGACAAGATTTGTAATGAATATGGCTCTCATGTTCTGCCAGAGAGAAGAGCCAACACAAGATGGTACGATGGAGAGGGGTGGCAGCTTATATACCAATCCGTTGGAAAGCCAAGCCAAGACATGAAGTGGCTTGTATCTGGGAAGTAGTGAGCAGACAAAAACATCCATTCTCCACCATCTATCTACCTTCTCTTACAAACAAGAGTTCTTATAGGAGTACTTTCTACTCGTGTATTTTGTTCATGCACTGCTTGCGTACATACGTAAATATCGAAGTTAGAGAGGAAGCACACACACATAGTCAGTTACCAAGTAGCGTGTCGTATGCACAAATTACACTCAATGTGTGTGTAAATTTCTTTCTATTTTCTTTCTCTTCACTCACATCTGGTTTCACGATGTTTTTCATGGACAGACATATCATCGTACACCAAACTTGAGGAGAAAAGAGAAATAAAAATGTACATATGTGCATATACTTAGATGACAGCATATTTAAAGCAGCGGGGTGTATAAGTTGGAGATGTCGTGTGTATATATTTTCTTCTTGTTGCTCCTCCCTGCTTCTTGACTGTATTAAAAGTTCAAAGCATCCTCTCTATGTCCGATGCCTTTTCCTGTATTCTCTCTGCTCGAATTTTCTCTTTCTTTCTTCAAGGAATGCAATCGGCTCTGTGATTCCTGTTGTTTTCACCCTAAGACTGGAGCACAGTTTGTACACGTTGTGAAGAATACTACTATAGTATATTTTTATACATGCCCAGCGTAGTGAGAAATAATACCAGGGTTCCTTGAGTTCAGCAGGTACGTATATAATACAGAACATTCATATATTGTAACACATGCATACGTTCATCTGTATGGCCGTGTATTAGCAAAGAGAGTTGACAGTTATGGATATAAACGTGGTGTATCGTCATTTGAAGTTTTATCCCATGGCGTAGTCAAAGGTGTCATTACTTGCATACTTAGAAAGTTATCAGGACTGTCAACCACAACGAAAATACGTAGAAATTTTTGTATTTTGATGTAATAAAATTTTCATTAAAACAAAGTAGCATGTTCATTGAAAACTTGCAAGAACCACAAATAATTCCAGAGAATTGCATCGGTTTCTAAATGGCTTTCTCCTCCCGATTAAAAGTTGGTTGCTTGCCATTGCTTTGGTCTCACTTTCGCTACTTATATACAACTAGTTTACAGTATATGTATCAGCTTACTTTATAGGTATTGAAAAACGGTATATTTGAGAAGAAAGCGTGAAAAATTATATTAGAAAGCTAGATTCTTCCTATAATCCTTATATGAAAAAAGAGATTATAGGAGTAAGCAACAGTGTACATGTATAAGCTGTGATAGGGAAGAAGCGCCTCTTTACTCTCGTCCTGTTGCTTCTTTCCCTGTCTTATGATCCGAAATAATAATAACAATAATAATAAAAGGAATAACAAAAGGAAAGCAAAGTGCTCTCGTACATAATACACAGAGCTATGATTATGCATGTGGATAGGCATATGTATAATTTATACCATCTGCCGTACATTGTTGACGTTTTATGAGCATGTATTATTCCCGTTTTTATAGCTGCTTTCCTCTGAACCATTTCACCATTGCATTATGGTCTCAATGCTGTTGCTTCGCCTTAGCTTGTTGCTGCTGCAATGATCCCGATGACGACGATGATGGTTATGTGAATGTGTGTATACTTCCAAAGGGGGCTGAAACGAGTGTCGGTATCACTCGGATGCGATATTAGAGAAGAATATCTTGGAGATCGGAGGAGCTTTCCATGTTCTGTCTCTTCTGCTGCCACTGCCTCATTCTGTTGCTGCCTTTTCCATTAGATCTATCTATAATCACACATTAGCAATGTATTACATTGCATGGCGAATATCTTACTGTATAATATACCTACTCTGCTCCTGTGAAAGAATAGTTGGGTGAAATATTAGACCGTATGTTCATGAACAGACCAAAAGCAAGTTTATCACGTCAGCTTTATTCAAAATAGCTTACGGTGCCTGCTTCTCCAAGAGCTTGTCCCCGGCAAACAACTGACCACGGGGTACCTATACACACCACCACTATATCACTTTTAGTCAAATCTGTACGTATTGGTGTAATGTAGTGTCTTTCATGGTAAATGACCCCTTTTATAACGGTCTCTTCACAAAAAAAGAAAAAATATATGTCCAGGGTAAACTGTATGACAAGCAATTATATCGAGAGTCTACGAAATTCCTTTTTGCTTTTCCTTTACTGTCAAGCCTTTTCTGGGTGAGTCTGCCTGGTTGCCTCGTGTGTTGGTGAGGCTTCCCTTGTAGAGAGACACAAGTCTGTTGTAAGTTTTGGTATAATTACATGGAAAAACAGGATACGACGGTTTTATAATCCGTTCGCATTACGACTGGGCTCCTATGTTCGCAACACAATTAACAGAGAAAGCTCTACACTGATATTTGTGCATTGAGAAATATAAAGTCATAAACGTGCGACGCAGACATATACAGACACACACACTCTCTCTTTCTCTCTCTCTCTCTCTGAATTTCTGCTTGGCTGAAGGCTTTCCTTCTGTAAGTTTTACTAGAATGACTGCTGCTGTTGCTACAACTACTAAGGTATCGGTCGCCCCATGTTGCTCTCTTTTTGTTCCGTGTCATTATTGCTTTACCCTCACTCGCTAATATTTATTGCATGCGTTCATCAGTAATTTTTGCTGTCATGATGTATATAAAAAGGGTTTGGTATACACTTATCTATAAATTGTGTATATACCCAAATGAACGCCCAACATATGTTCACTTTGACGGGGATAATCAGGCATGAAATATGATTTGCCTGTTTGTTGTCAATGCTTAGTAACTGAATGTGTACACATACACAGACAAATAAGTACATGGACTTTCACGCGCTAGCCTATTCTCCAGGCAATCTTGTCTTATTTATTGTGGCATTTAGTATATTTTAGAGAGGGAGACATATCACCAATATAGCTTAGTCATTCATTCTTATATAAAATAATAATATTAATAATAATAACGGCAGATCAATACATGATTAGTAACAGTCTGAGTAGAGCAGTTAGCAAACAACAAGGAAAATCATGATTAAAGAATATTTTCATTAAAAAGGGACGTATAATCGGTTCAAAATTAAATGGTTTACTTGTCCTACGATTTTCTACATAATGAATATTTTATATGACGCAAAATATGCTCATCTACCAGAAGCAATTTAGCTTATTTGGATGCAATCAGTGGGACGAACAAAGATAATTGCTTCTAGAAAAATAATGGAAAGCGTGAAAGACATCAATTTTACTGCGAGGCTGGAAGGTATAAACTGACTAGAAACAGACTGAAGCGAAGAGGAGAAAAAAATTTCTCGCCAGCCGGTGCGTACTCTGGTAGGAAACCGGTGTGTGCGTGTGTATATATTAAGCGAAGGTAGGGGTTGACAATCTTGTTTATTCGCGTATTCAAGATATGGAGAGGAAGATCGAACCAGTCAACAGAGAACGAATATAGCCGATTTGTAGCTTCACGTTATTTTGCCACTTACTGCGATGCCTAACTAGGGGTAAATGCTAGTTACCGTGCAAAATAATAATATAAAGAATACAAAAAACAATATTTTCCAGATTTCACTTCTTAGAACTTAATTAACCGACCAAATTAGGCAACAAAGCGAATCCCTCATATGTAAACGTTTTTCTACCTAATAGTAAGTGAATGAGAGGGATTAAATTTATTAGTTAATGTGTAGAAAATGGATGGGATTAGTTTAGTTTTAAGTATTTATATAAATGTCATGTAATATGAATTGTGGAAGTAATGCTATCAAATATCGCTGTTTTGTACAAAAGTAGCAAAGATTTACAAATATCTGTCAAAATATTTGAACTTGGAAACGTATGAAACTGATGTTGGTAGACTTTTGCGCACATTTTGATAGACGGTTTGTCTACAGTTCGTGTATTGACTGTAAATCAAAATCGTTAAATTTGTAACATATGCCCAGCTAGGTATCATTTTGTAAAATTTGGGGGTGCAACGATTAACGAGTATGTCATTAGTTACTATCGTATAAATTTTGATAGCTGACCTTACTAATACGTTGAATGTCTCCTTTTCAAACATCTGAGAATTATGCAATAATGTGTTATTGATGATGAAATTAACCTTTAACCGCTATTTCATGGAACCCACACGAATTTATTAACCCATTTTATATGCACGCAACAAAAGATTATCTCCGCAGCAGTATGGGTTAACTCATAAATCCATCTAGAAATGCATTTAAGCTTCTGACCCAAACTATCGACAGAAAATATAAAAAATTCAAAATCCCACTCCATTTGGTGTACATTGATCTGTGTACAATAAAGCTATGTACTCCCAGCCTAACTTGTCAAATAATCTGCGATAATTTAAACATTATTTTTTGTAAGTGTAAATGGACGACTCAAAAACATTCAACTGCGACTCGACTCGACTCGACTCAAACTGCGACTTTTCACTTCTAACTTGACGATCTTATTAATCCCAAACAATACAAAATCATCGACGTTCAAAAACAATAGAAATTATTTGATAAAAATTTTATGTTGTGCTTGCCATTTCAAAATTAAATCACCGTCATGCAACAATATGCCTCGCATAACTCATCCCAGGAAAATGTTGCTTGTGAGTGTGCGTTTTGACGTTTCATGTATTTTAAAAGCTGTTTGTATAATACTGCAACAGCTGGACCCCTATCATCTACCATCTTTTCACTTGTGCCAATGTTTACACCCATCGCTACTTGTATAGCTGCGGAAATG
>JAHZNE010005656.1:0-11501 GCA_027744055.1 Callyntrura sp. NNG-2020
CTTAAAACGGAACAGGGACCCCTACCTTGGCGATGGATGGCACCAGAGTCTCTTCGAAAAATGATATTCAACGAGAAAACAGACGTTTGGTCTTTTGGTGTAACCTTGTGGGAAATGTATACTTTGGGCGATATGCCGTATCCGGGATTATCTTGGGATATAAATTTCCCTGCAATGTTGGAAGGAGGTGTGCGACTACACGAGCCAAGGTGGAACGAGAGGAATATGTACTCACTCATGAAAGGCTGTTGGGAAACGATTCCGGTTGATCGTCCTAAATTTTCTGAAATATATTTAATGATAACTAACAATGTCCAAGTAACTCCGGGTTATTATACTAATATCTAGGTAGTTTCTTTCTTTTGTTTATTTAAAGTGATTGAAGAAATTATATTTTAATTTAATTTTGATCCATTGTACCAAGTAATACACCAACTCTGTCAAATTCGGTTTTCTTTCTCGTCTGCATCCGAACAACTTGTGTTCAACCCTACTGCTAAATCTGAAAATTCCTTTTGTATTTTTATGTGTACATGCTGAGATTCATTGGTAACCGTTTTAAAATGTTCAGCTGCGACATATATCCCAGTAGTGCTGTGTTGTCCAGGGCCTAAAAAGTATCATTTTTATATGTGGTAATATTTCCCAAATGCAGTTGTTGTGTTTTCAGGAAAATCACAACTAGATATTTGCCTTGCAGTTCATTTCAACGAACAATTCTTACTTTGCCCCGGTATCATCAACTCACTTCGAAACTCGGTTTTTTTCTACTCGTTTGCTACTCGCTCGTTGCTTGTCAATCATTGCGCTGTTGTGTGCGATTGCGATTTTCTGAATCCTATCTCAACCCAACTTCCAGCATCTATCATCTTTAGTTCAAGGAGCGAGTCTTACATTACCGGCATCATCACGATTTTGAAGAACTCCAGTGGTCAATTAGCAAAGAAGGGAAGCCAATAATCCATGGTGGTCAGGCTGCTCCAAAGACGGAGAGGAAGAGCAAGGGTGGACAACTTGGCACAAAAAGAGGAGGAAACGTACTCCATGTACATCTACAGGGGACTCCATGTACACTGCCCCGGTACTGGAATCTCTTCCAAGGAGAGAGGATTGCTTCGAAAGCTTAACGGTTGGTGTATTACGACGAGAGGACTACCATCACCTCTCGGGAGATCCAGACAGCCGTTCTGTTCTTCTCATCTACCCGTCCCCTTGTTTAGCCAACGGCCCTTTGAAGGGCAAACTTATTGTGTGAAGGGTATGATGTTGCGACTACAGGGTGGGAATGTTCTCACTCGTCCCCCTGACACTGTACTCCTGGTCTCGTATCCCTTTAAGGAAACGAGGCAAGAAGATGGTTTAGGCGCGTTATATAATGTTTTCAGCTTCTTTTTTTTAAACGTAGTGTGTATTGTATTTTACTTGCCAGATACCAGATACATCACCTAGTAATATCACACGAAATAACGATCTTCCTGTTTTCTAACAAAACGGTCTGCAATAAACTCCTACTACTGACTTAACCATTCACCAAACATTTTTTTACTTGCGTCTCGTGTTGACGCACGCGTACAAAAAGTGGTATAGACATCCCCATTAAATTTCCATCTTTTGTATCATTAAAACTACTTTAACTTATCACTACTCATTATTAATAATATATTCAAAACTAAATCACATCGTGATTAGTGATTATTATTGTAAAATGCTGTGATCAAATTCATTACTTACAAAATATTTTCCGCTTTGTAAAATTAATAGCGCTCAAATTACTACAAGGTGGCGCATTTAATAAAAAAATGTTTTCACATTAATAATGTGCTACACAAACTACCCCCTACGCTGTACTACCAGGAAAAATCTGCCTTCATTATATCATATCGTCATCGAACATTTGAACCCTGTAGTACATCAGGGGACCCTCTTAGAAATATGACCCACTCCTTGTGAAAAATGAGGAAATGCTCATCATCGAAATTATCATATCATGTGTATGTATAGCTTATCATATTATGATTAAAACGACAGAAATGTAAATGTAAACATGTAGACAATTACGCACTGACCAACTTTTCTTCCAGTGTTTGCTGCACGTGTGTAAAGTTGGAAAACATGTTTCAATTTCAATTCAATTTCAATTTCAGTTTCAGACCAATTTCAATTTTTTTATCGGGTTTTAATCAATTATACTCATTGTCGACAGGAACTTTGTAATAAAATTTAAATCGAGTCATTAAGTGTTTCTTATAATTTGTAACCTGGGGAAATGCCTCGGTAACTTTGTCTCCCACGGGACGATATTTCCTCTTTACAAAATTCCATCGTTCAGACAGAGAAACAATAATTAAACAACTTTGTAACTTTAATAACAAAATCGTCAGTCCTTCAACATTATTAGGGGAACATGCTTTAAAGCTAAAATAGAAACTTATAAAATAATTTTGAAAAATAATAGCATCTAGTGGGAAATCATGTTTTTTTTACTTTCAGTACAGCCATTATAAATTGGCTTTTGTACGCACACGTGCAACCCGATGAGTACGAACCTGCTCTATACACAGTCACATATTGTTTGATGCTCAGTAAAAAAACGTTAATAGCTTCGTTCAATTATCATAGCATATCTTCAGTTCAAGCCCTCATTAAAAATGAAACAAGTTTCAATCTCAATTTTGGTGTAGATTAGAGTAAAATTGATTTTAATTTTCATTTGAGCGAAATGAAGTTCATTTATACCCTTCTTCACCGACAAATCAGGTTTAGTGCATGAATGACTAGCTTGGCGTCTGTTCCATCTCTGTTTCTTGTATTAAGTTTCAATTTGCCAAATTTCCTTGTGATAATTCCCTAGAAATAAAAATTGCGTCTCAATTCGTCCTCGATTGTGTTGCGGTGCAGGAAATGGGTAAGGAGGTTATATGAAGATTGACAATTGAGGTGAGTGGGATGACAAGTTGCAGGAGACTTTATTTTTTTTTAAATTTACGGTCCTATTTGCAGCTTGGCAACTAGGAGAAGCTTGGGTAACCTATGTCGCTAGAGATGCTGCTGTTCCCAATGCGATGGTTATGGCAGCGTCGTTGAGAACGACGATGACCAGCAGAAATGTATCCGTGATTGTCGCTCCTGCTGTTTCTAAGGAATCCAGGAAGGTGCTACGTCGGGAGTTCAATTCTGTGTACATGCTGGACAAGGATTTCGTTCGGGTGGGAGAGGACAACCAGGTTGGGACTGGCGCTGAAAAGGATGATCAAGTCCCAGGAAAAATATTTGCACGACAAATATTATACGTTCCCTACGACATTATAAGAAATGCATATATCTTCCGGCTACAACATTCCTGCTGGAAAATTGTGATGACCTTTTTAGATGTCAGGAAAATGAGAACTGGATGCTGAAGGATATTGGCGGTGATTCGGAGATGTTTCTGTTTACCCCAAACCTCCATTTATGTGAATTTCTGGAAGGGCACCGGAAAGTAAATGGAGAGAGTAGCGGTTTCCTCGTTGACCAGGTAAAAGTTTGGCAGGAGAACAACGTGAGTGGAAAGGAAGGCTTGACCGAGACAACCGGTGTATCCGGTGTGGTATCGTTTTCCGTGAAAAGTGGGATTCTCTTGATGAGGTAATTAATGAAATAACAGAATACATGCAAGCTATTCTCATGCAATTTTGAATCATAACTGATTAATATGATTAGGGAACAAAATCAAGTGAAAATGATTAATTTTACGGACATTCCCGCTGAGGATGATGAACTGGAAACATCTTTGAGATCTTTGTTATTGCGTGCTGATAAATTGGGGTTAACTGAGAAAGTAAGGGGACTTGAGGGACGATGAGAATATTAACTTCAGCAAAACTCTGTGACATAATAAGTAACAGTTGATTTAATATGTTACAGAAAATAGCGGAGGAGTGGCTCAAGACATTTGAAAATCAAGTCGCACGCGTATTATTGGATCCTCATGCACCTGTCGTTTCGTGTGGTAATGAACGCCATCTCTGCGTGAAGGAACCAATAGCCATCATTGGAATGAGTTGTCGCTACCCCGGAGCAAATAACTTGGAAGAGTTTTGGAATTTGATGGAACTGGGTAAGGAGGGAATTCGCCCCCCGCCAGTATTTCGGTGGAAGAAGGAGCACACCATTGTGGGAGCCCTGAAGAAGGAGAGAGAGACCCACGCGGGATTCCTGACCACTCCTGTGGACGAGTTTGATTCCAAGTTTTTTGGGATTAGTCCAAAAGACATGGAGTTTTTGGATCCCCAGGCGAGACTCCTTCATGAGGTGATGTGGGAGGGGTTGGAAGACAGCGGAATTGACCCACTGAGCCTACATGGCAGTCATACAGGGATATTTGCAGGAAGTTGGTTGAATGACTACAAGGATATCGTAAGGACGGCAGCAGAGCTGGACTTTTTCCGAACTTACATGGGAAACAGCATTGGCGCTACTACGGCACGGTTATCCTTTTTGTTGGGATTAACGGGTCCCAGCATTGCGACGGAGAGTGGATGCTCCTCTGCCATTGTGGGGGTGGACTTGGCGGTAAAGAGTCTGAGGAATGGCGAGACTAACCTGGCTATAGCGGCAGGGGTCAACTTACTTCTGCATCCGTTCCAAGGAGATTTAATCGACTTTGTCATTGCAATTTCGCAAGAGGGACTAAGTCGGAGCTTGGGAACTCCCACAGTTCATTGTGAAGCGCTGGCCATGCAGCTGGCTTTGAGGGATGCGGGTGTTCACCCGGAACAGGTTAGCTTTGTAGAGACCCACGGCACTGGAACAATTGTGGGGGATCCTATGGAGGTGGCCGCAATAGCGAAGGTATACCACACCGCCGCGAGGAAGGATCCCCTTATCATTGGCTCTGTGAAGACCAACGTGGGGCATACTGAGAGCTGTTCTGGAATAACGGGAATCATGAAAACGGTACTGTCTATGCAAAACGAAATGATACCCAAGCACCTCAATTTTGACACCCTCAACCCCGAGATTAATTTGAATGCAATCCCCGCAAAAATTCCCCTGGAGCCGATTCCTTGGCCCAAAATGCCAGGTCAAACTCGAATCGCTGGAGTAAGTTCTTTCGGAATTACGGGAACGGATGGACATGTGGTCATTGAAGAGGCTCCAGATTATTCCTTCCCCAAATTTACAATGGATCTGGAACGACCCCTTCATTTAATCAAATTTTCCGCCAAAAGTAAGGAGGCACTTGATGATGTGTTGAAGAACTACGAACAGATTTTTAGGAAGGAACAAGCTCATTCCTTAAAGGACCTGGCGTATTCAGCCAACACTGGGAGAGCGTCCTTCAATCATCGCGCCTTCCTTCTCGCCCCAAATTTTGAGGAAGCTGCCGCATCCCTTCAATCAAATAAATTAATTCACGGTGACACTTTCGGTAAGGAAACGGGCAAAGTCTGCTTCCTCTTCCCCGGCCAAGGCAGTCACTATACGGGGATGGGAAAAGGTCTGTATGAAACCAGTCCTGTGTTTCGTCTTCAGTTTGACCAATGCAATGCCATATTAAAGAATAGATATCACTTGTCTTTAAGAGAGGCTCTCTGGGAATCGGGGGAGAACTCAAAAGAGTTGAGTCGCACGATCTACAGCCAAACGTCCATTTTCTGTATGGAGTACTGCTTACTCAAGTTGTGGGAGTCCTGGGGCATCCATCCTGATTGTGTGGTAGGGCACAGCTTGGGAGAATTTTGTGCGGCTGTCGCTGCTGGTATTTTGTCGTTTGAAGATGCGCTCATTTTGGTCGCTGAAAGAAGTCGCTTGATTGAGGCCCTTCCTCGAGGAAGCATGCTGGTTATTAAAGCCAACCAACCGGAAGTAGAAAAAATTATGAAAGACACCGGTACAGATTTAGACATTGCCGCTGTAAATTCCTCGGAACAAACGGTGGTGGCTGGAGATACTGAAAAAATTGAGACGCTGTTGGATGCCTGCAGGGGGAGGGGCTTGAAAGCTGTAATTCTGGAAGCCACTCACGCCTTCCACTCTCGAAACATGGACCCCATGCTGCAGGAATACCGAAAAATTGCGGAAACCATAAAGTACTCAAAATTTCCAAAATGTCAATACATTTCCGGAATGAGAGGAACCCTTTTGGACACCTGGGATTCTGAGATGAATGCGGATTACTGGGTAGACCACACCCGAGAAAAAGTTTCGTTTTTGGGGGCCTGCAATATGATAAAAGAGCGGAACTGTCAACATTTCGTGGAAATTGGTCCAACACCGGTTCTCTCCACCTTCATCCTGCAAAACATTGACAATCAACCTGTTTCATGTTACCCCTCTCTTCGACGCCATACAGGGGACTGGGATACAATTCTCACCAGTTTGGGCAAACTTTACTTGAGTGGTGTAGCTGTTGACTGGGAAGGTTACGATAAGCCTTACATTAGAAAGAGGATTGCGTCGACCTTGCCATTCCATCCCTTTTATCGAAAACCCTTTTGGACGGATTGTAGTACCTGCAGTCTTGCTTCAGTTCATCCGCTGATTGGCTCTTCCGTGAACAATGCTTCCGTCCTCAATATCTTTCAAAATAATTTGAATCTGAAGTCAGTACCATTTTTGAAAGATCATTGCATCGGGGAAAAAGTTGTTATGCCAGGAGCGGGTTTTGCAGAAATGTGCTTATCTGCTGGTCATTGTGTGGCAAACTCCCTCCTCGAAACCTTGGAACGACCAAGACGACCAGTGGCCTTGGAAAACCTCATAATTGAAGCGCCGTTGGCCATCACGGAAGGTAAACTCTGCCGATTGCAAGTCATCGTGGATCTCCCTGAACCCAGTTCCTCAGACGTTGCTACTGTCCATGCGGACAATAATCCCTCGCAAAATGGCTTCCGAGTTAAAATATTCCGCCAAACGGACGTTGACAGTGACTCCATAGGAAAATGGCAACCTCATGCCAGGGCCACATTTAACCCTGTCGTTATCGTCAAAGATATCATGAGCAAGTGGGAAGTGGAGACAGTAAAACAATTGATTTCCACCTCGGAGGAAATTTCCACTCAGGCATTTTACAAGCGAGTTGACGGGGTGGGACTCAAATTCGGGGACTTATTCAAGTCGATTAGGAGGTACTGGGGCGTCCTTGGAGAAAATAAAAAGGACGAAATTGTGGCGGAAGTGAAACTCCCAAAGGACCATGACAATTACCTTCTTCATCCGATTGTCATCGATGCCATGATCCAATGTGTAATTCTCTCCTCCCTCCGGACCCAAGCGGAGGTCTTGACAGTTCCAGCCGGAATCGGGAAACTGGTTTGGCTTAACGACACCCCAGAAAAGAGCAGCATTTTATACCTTCACACCCGTTGGGAGGACCACAACTGTTCCATTTTTGCGGTCGACGAGAGCTTCAATCCCGTCGCTTTCATGGCAGACGTTCAGATGATCGAGACGAACGTGAGGACCATCGACTCCATTTTGGAACAACAAAACAGCACCCTTCCAGACAGTTGGGAGGAAAGCTGGAGACCTGCCGCAGGACCCTTCGATAACCGCGCCAACATGCCCACTCTAAAACCAGCGCTGGACACGGAGGAATTTGCCCAGAAATTGGAGCAAGTCAGCACCATTGTGGAGGAGGATCGATTCCTGGAAAGAAAAATTAATCGACTCTTGTATTTGTACCAACTGCGAGCTTTCCTAAAACTGGGGTGGAAACCCGTCAAGGACGAGCGTATTGCGGTCCCTGAATTTTGTGCCTCTCACAAAATTCTTTCCGTCTACCACCAACTGGTCCACCACTACTTCTCCGTGTGTCACAATGAAAATGGGATGATGACCTTCCACGAAGAAGAGAACATGTGGAGAATAGTCAGTCTCCCGGAATCCGAGGAGGAGGTGGAAGCGGAAATACAAGACCTCACGAAGCTATTGAACCGAGAGAAGGTTGCCGTTGTTATGAAAGTGTACAACACTTTAGGGGATCGTCTCCACAGACTGCTATGCGGGGATGAGTCCGTCCTCCCACTGTTGTTTCCCTTGGAGGCGAATCAGCAGCAGGAGTGTTCTGCAGACCTGTACTATCAAAACTATCCCGGTAGATCGGACACGATAGCCAAAGTGAATGAAACGTGTAAGAAAATTTTTGGCAGCTTCCGAACCGCCAATTATGGGGATGCTGACGCGGTGCTGAGAGTTTTAGAGGTGGGGGCGGGAACGGGATCTTTGACTCAGGAAGTCTTGCCTAGAATTATAGACATATGGGGTCCTATAGTGGAGTACTGGTATACAGACGTCAGTGGGGCTTTCTTTGCCAAGGCAGACATCAAGCTCGCAGAGAACAGGAAAGTTATCAAGTTTAATGTATTTGACATTGAAAAGAGTGGCTTCAGTCAAGGAGTCCCGATGAATTATTTTGATGTGATGATTGCGACGGATGTGCTCCACGCGACCAAAAATTTGGAACAGACTGTGAGAAACGTGAGGGATACCATGACGTCCAATGGGATTGTCTGCTTTACGGAAACCATAACGCAGGACAGAGGAATCACGTTTGTGTTTGGCCTGTTGGAGGGATACTGGAGATTTAGTGACTTCAATTGGAGACCCAGACATGCCTGCGTGGGACCCAGCAGCTGGCGTCAGATTCTAAACCGGAATGGGTTTGATTTTGTGCACATTGCAGATTCTTACATGGGCACCATGGGTATTATCACTGCACAAGCGTCATCATCGTCGTTGTCTCTACCGACCACTGTGGAGGTGGACCACGGTGAAAAAAATAACTGGATCATTTTTGGATGTCTAAACCCACTTCATCGAGACCTCCTATCCAAGTTGACTGCAGTTGGAGTTAACGTTACCCTCGTTTTAGAAGCAGCGTCACACAACGAAAGTTCTGATTACCAGTTTTCTAGGTCACACGTATCCATCCGTCGGGTAGGGCGGGATGACCTACCAACCGCCCTAGATTTAATGTTTGGAGGGGACAAAATTCAAGGTGTTGTCTACACGTGGGGCATGAATACCGTGAGACAGGATCAAAGGGACATTGCCCTTCCGTTTTTGCACATCACCAAAAAATTGTTGACATTAAAAAGTCCTCCCAAAGTCTTTATTTGCACGAGAGGTGTTCAGCCCGTTAACCAGGAATTGCATTTGGTTTCTAATCCTTCGGCGGCTACCCTTTTCGGGATGGCAAAGTCCCTAAAAAATGAAAGCGCTGACATGCTCGTCCGGTACATTGATTTGGAATATGAGGGAGCCAACGGGGTTGACCAGGGGAATATCGTGGACGAAATCTTGTACGAGTTGGCTATGTATAAAGAGACGCACGAAAAGGAAAGCGTTCAGGTAGCATACAGGGACGGTCGCAGGTACAAACCCCGGTTTAGCCGGGTAAATATCCGGGCGAGATTAGGCGAAGAATTGAAGCTGCCACCCAACACCAGTCGATATCAGTTGGTGCTACCAGAAAGCAGAATGATTCAGGATTTGGCGTACGACGTGCTAGAGGAGGAGGCGGTGGGGGAAACGGAAGTGGAGATAAAGGTTAAGGCATACGCTTTAAACTTTAGGGACGTTTTCGCCATTTTGAAGCCCATTCCGGTTTTTGAAAGGACGAACGGCGTAGGGATGGATTTTGCGGGGGTGGTCGCTAAGGTGGGAAAAGGAGTGCCGGAAGACAAGTGGAAAGTGGGGGATCGGGTATTTGGGGTGAACACCAAGGAGATCCCGCTTCACAGTCACTTGGTTGTAGAGGCGGCTAACATAATGAAAATTCCGGCAAAATTTACGTTTGCTGAAGCTTGCACTCTGCCTGTGGTGTTTGCGACCAGTCTCTACTCCCTTCTCGACGTGGCAAAGATGAAGAAAGGGGAAACGGTGCTGATTCACACGGGCTCAGGGGGAGTGGGGCTAGCTGCGATCCAAATTGCGAAGCATATTGGGGCTAATATTATTGCAACCGCGGGAAGTCCACGAAAGCGGGCTTATTTGAAGTCATTGGGCATTGAACACGTCTTCCACTCCAGAAACACGGCGTACAAAGAGGAGATCCTGAGGGTGACTGAAGGTCGAGGCGTGGATATTGTTCTCAATTCTCTCACAGGCCCGGGTTTCAAGGAGGCCTCGCTGGACGTCACCACAAAAAAGGGCCGTTTTATCGAAATGAGTAAATTGGAAGTGTGGAAGGAAGAGGAGGTGAAGGAACGGAGGCCGGATGTGGAATATACGATCGTTGATTTGACGGATGAAAGCCAATTCTCGTGGAAGACGCTGGTAGATCGGCTGGAGGGACAGTTGAAGGAGGGTAGCGTGCAGGCCATTCCTCACGTGAAATTTGACGTTCTGCTGCTTCGACAAGCCCTGCAGTTTCTCCAAAAGGCGAAGCATATTGGAAAGGTGGTGGTAACCATGCCAGAGGTGAAAACGGTGGAGGGTCAGTGGAAGGTAACCGTGCCTATCTTTAACGAGCAGAGTAACTACATAGTTACGGGCGGCTTGGGGGGGATTGGCTTTGAAGTCTGTAAATGGATGCTAGAGAAGGGGGCTACTGACGTAGTCCTGATTGGGCGGAGTACCCCAAAACCGGAAATTGCCAAGGAAATTAATCGGATTAACAGCGACAAAAGGTTCAATGTCATTGTAAAGCAGGGCGACGTCGGAAACTGGGAAGAAATTAAGGCTATTGTGGAGGAAATTGGGGAAAGTTGTGGAGATAAGCCCATTCGAGGAATTCAGCATTGTGCAGGAGTGCTCCGGGATAATTTGTACGCTAACCAAACCTGGGAAGCTTATGAAGCGACGTTTAATGCCAAGGTAGCGGGTACCTGGAACCTTCATCAACTCACAAGGGACATTCCGTTGGAACATTTTGTGTTTTATTCTTCCATAACTGCCATGGTCGGTACTCCCGTCCAATCAAATCATGCCGCAGCCAACTGTTTTGAGGACGCTTTTGCTCACTACAGATATTCTATGGGGTTACCTGCAACCAGCATCAACTGGGGTCAGTGGTCTCAAGTGGGCTGCGCGAAAGAAGTGAATTTGACGGGGGTCCTTCCGGTGAGCGTGAAAAGAATGTTAAATGGACTGGAGGTGGCCCTCAAAAGTCAAACAAAGCAGGTGTCAATAGGTGACTTTGAATCCCTGCACAAGTTGACCTTGGCGTGCCCCATGTTTAAGTACTATTTGGATGACAGACTACTTAAAAGCTTAAACGACGACAGAGGACCCGGGGCGCAGCTACTTTTGAAGTCGGATCAATTCTGGAAAGAAATTGAGGAGACGGAAGAGAAGTCGGAAAAAATGCAGGTGATTACGATGTACATGAAAGTGATACTGCGAGGAGCTCTGAGGATGGAGGCGGATGAACCCATCAATGAGGACGCCAACATGCAGGATCTGGGAGTAGATTCTCTCATGTTGATTGAGCTGAAGAACAACATTCAAGGTCTAATGGGGTCCAGAGTCACTATCACGGCCACCATGCTAAAAGACTGTCACACCATCAGAGAGCT
>JAHZNE010005657.1:0-13546 GCA_027744055.1 Callyntrura sp. NNG-2020
TGGTAGTGATGGAAGTAGTGGGCTTATCCGTGGGAAGCCTAATGGCAGCGGGATGATGATAACCCCACGCATGACAAGACGCTATAAATAATAAAAAAAACAGTAAAAGCACCACACTTCAGAGATAAAGCAACACTCGAAAATACTTAATTCACTTTTTCTCTCTGATTTACCGGAAAATAGTAGCACTGAGTAGACAACGTACTCCGTCCAAACGGAACGCGATGGTTTCATGATGATGATGATTTACATTACAATCTCCACTGAGATACTACTCGCTCAGTTGATTTGGAACAAATGTGAACCTGCCGATGATGGAACGTGCTCTGATCAAGGAAACGTGAGAAAATAAATCTGCTCACAAAACCTTCAAAAACGAATGTCTGTTTCTTCTGCCTAAGGAAAACAGCGTGAGAAAACACGATTATACAAGGAAGGCTCCGTATATTTACACATGTAATAAATGAGGTGCTGACTGTGTTTACAATCTGCCCAAACCAGCATAGACTGGATGGAAGTAATCTGTGGGAAAAATATTGTTTTTTCCTTCACACTATTCTAGAGATCTCTTTTTCCTTCTCTTTTTTGCATATCAAAGTATTCTCAAGCGTGTCATTTCTTCGTCCCAGGGATACGTACTTTTGTGGAAGCTATGGATGTGCTCGTACGTGTGTTCGCAGAGATACTACTAGTCAGAGGCTGTGTGCAGAAGGGAGAAAACCCAGGAACAAGAACGGAGAAAAGAGAAAAGGGAGGGAGAAAGCATCAAGCATAAAGGAAAAAAGGAAGGAAAGGTTTTGTGTTAATACTTCACCACTCGCTTTGCTTGTTCCTTTTTTCCTTGGTTCTTTCACTTCGTTCTCATTTTTAAAGCCCTTTGATGATGTGACGATGCTGGCAAAGTCCTCATGCATATTTTACTAGAATGCGAAAACTTTTCCTAGTAGTTGTGGCGCTGTAGTGGCACTCTGAGCATCATCATAATAAGGAACAGCATTTCATAACGGGAGAAAAATATATATATAAAAAAATCTGCAGCCTTTTCCCATCAACTTTTGAACTGGTGATGGCAACATGCGGACATGATATTAAAATGGATAGATGTTGGTGAGATGGATGGATGAACGTTATAATAGAGGCCGACGAGGGGTAAAACAGGAAGGAAAAGCTAAAAAAAAGTATTGAAAAAGCTTATACAACAATCACAACGAAAGTAGATTAATTTTTCATTCAAGCAACGACTACACATATACGAAATACATAGACATAAGAAGCCTTATACTCTTGGAGAATAGCGTCTTTGGAGGAAGCAAAAGAGAGGAAGGAAAAAAAGAAGCTTTCTCTTTTGACTACCATGGAACTGGATAGATGAGAAGGAGAGATTTCCAGCAGTCAGTTGATAGAGGTTGGCTACGTACATCACAGCAGCAGCAGCAGAAAATAAGTAGGGGTACAGGCATACGTCACCCACATGTACATGTTTTTATTTTTGAGGACGACGCCAAAATCATGTTGCAGCGCTGACACGGTCAAATGAAAGCGAGCTGTTATGGAGTACGTTGCGTTGTACATGAAAATGAAACGTAGAGAAAAATTTGTACAACCAAAAGAGAGTCTTTGTACATAGTCGTCATCGTCGTCGTAGTCGTCGTAGAGGTGGTGGTGGAAGCTTGGTGAAACGGCATGTTTTATAACTTCAGAGATCTGTATCGATTTTCTTCGAAGGATAAAAGGAGACACAATTTTTTGCATCCCATCTTTCAAGGATGTTCTCCGTTTTGCGTTCCAACTTTGCTATATACATTCATATATCTCCCTATGGCTCAAAATGAAACGACTCTCTCTCTCTCTCAGTAACGCCAACAGTATCACGATCCCGACGATTATGGCGGTGCGGCGGTGGTAGTGATATTCTTTCATCAACATCCTCAAAAAAGAGCAAAGTTTGTGCAGTTTGAGCAAAAAAAACTGTGACTTTTGCTATGAGAAATTGGAGAAGGCAGGGAGAAACAGAAGGGGTTTCGGTTTCAGGAGAAAGAGAAAAAAATACAGTGAAAGGTTTTTCCATTTTGCAGGAGGAAAAACGTTCAAAAAAGTAGCAAGAGAGAACAAATAGCACTTTTTTTCCTCTTTGATTCTTGATAGAACTACGACGTAGACAAAGCGAGCAGTGGAGGAGAATATAAAAGAAGCAAAAGAGAAAAGATTAAACTGCCGAGTACAAAAGACACCAGTGTGGCTTGGTTGTCGTTTAGGGTTTTTTACTTCTTTTTTTACCAGCTAGCTACACACGCCGTGTGCCATATCAACACAGTAAATGCAGACAGACTTGGTTTCCCTTGCGAAAAAAATTCAAACTACACTGAAAAAGTAGTAGTAGTAGTAGTGGAATAAAGAAATAAAGAGAGAAAAGTACTAGGGAGGAAAGGAGAGAGAGAGAAGAGAGATCTGGGACAAATTTATCTCTGGGTTCACATCACATTCCATTCTCTTCTGTCCTTTTTCTAGGATATTACAAAAGCAAAACACGGCAAAATACCAAATACTACGGGAGTAGTGCTTGTATAACGAGAACGTGTTTCTTTTTCTCTTCTTAAGCCCCTCTCTCTCTCTTTCTGTATGTGTGCAATATGGGTAATATGGGTAGTCACTTTGGTTCTTTTCATTGCCAAAGTTTTAAAAATCTTTCCAGTCTCTTTCTTTTTATTCCCAATGCACCAATATATCTGATGGGCCCTTTATAACTTCTTCTCCTTTTCCCCCACCACCACCACCAGCAGCAGCAGCAGCAGCAGTAGCAGCAGAAGTTTTTACAATTTGCACTGCTACCGTCATGCTTGTGTGGTGGTTCATTCTATTTCTTATTTCATGTCATTGCATTATGCTGGACCGACGAAAGTTCAGAAGTTGTAATAGTTGAGGAGGAACATAAAATCGGAGTGAAAGTATAGAAAAGCTGTGAGAGCTTACATGGGTACAAAATTGCGAGAGCGTTTTCATTTCACATGAAACCTTGTCAATGCATGCACATGCTTTTTATGGGTGTAATATTTTTTAATAATAGCGATTTTAATTTTTATTGTATATGTTTGGGGTTTGGGGTGCCACATAGTCGGCAAGGAGGATACTTTTCAAGATTAACACTTCAACGAACTTTCATTTTTCATGGGTTTCAGAGCGCAACTTTGTACAAGCAACTCATTTCTCCGTGCCAAATAGAAAATAGAGGCGAGACGTGCCTCTTTCTCTTGTGAAATACGCAGAAACGGAGAGAACCCGAACAAACTTTAGAGCCAAAACAGCAGAATCGGTTGTTTTGGAATATACGTGCGCTATGTTTATGCATTTACGTTCCTACTCAAGTGAGTAGGGCTATGGATGTACACGGTTAAGATGATTACTGGTAATGCTGTTAATAGCATTAACCTTGAGAAGCAGATGCCATCATCAGCCTCTCCATATTATGCTGCACATCCGGTGAAATTAATGATGTTGGTGTAACATCCAAAATTTCATCTTGGTGCATGTCATGCTGAGACTATTAAATTTATTATCATCGTTTCCCGTTCATTACTATCATCGTTGAGAAACTACGCTTACATTAATCTTGTTTTATGACAACTGACACGGGACATGAGAAACTTAATGGGAACAGGCATTTGATATCTGTCATGTCTATCTGTAGTAATCGTCCAAGTAATCAATCAAAACTAGTCAGCATTCAAGTAGGCGTAAAATATCCATGAAGACTTTGCAAGGTGGGATATGCTTGCACAACGAAAATTAGGAAGTGTAAACGTTGGTTCCGAGTAAAATAATCCAAATTCCATTATCCCACATTCTTTCAGCAACTTATAATGAAATTGCAGACATTTCTATTACTTTTTCCAGTACTTGCTACAATAGTTTCAGGTATGTGAAAATCAAAAAGTATCGCAATTGCTCGAAATACCACACCATATTTATCCTACTGGAGCCTAAAATGATTATTTTTTAAATAAATTTTTCAAGTTGTGCCAGCTGTCGGGTTTAAATTAGAAAGTATTGAGGACAATTGGTCTGACGAAGATGAAAAGGAAGACAATAAAGCAGGGGGTAAAGTGACAAAAGAAGCTGAGGCTACTCCTGCTCCTATAATGTCTGTACCACCAGTACCCCCAATCTTGCCAAAAGCGGAAATTGATGAGGATGATGATGATAGCAGTGAAGAATCTACTGTCCTCCCAGTATCTAAATCAACTGTAAAACCTGGAACAGAAAGTAACGTAGAAAATCAGAGAGTCACACCACTTAAGATTCCGTTTATCCCAGTAAGTAGTGTAAGACATCATCTTGGAACGATCTTGAAACCTATTGGTTTTAACGGGATGAAACCAGTAAAAATGCCTAAACAAGTTCAAAGTCTACCCTACGAATCATGGAACGAATCTCCTCTATCAATGGCACCAGGGAAGCAAAATAGAGGTCGAATAGTTTAAATTCATGTTAGCATTGAATTAATTAGAACTAACTCAGTAAAAACAGCAGATTTTATATATAAGTCTATTAAAACATTTTCTTTATTTTTCTGCATCATACTAGAGTATGTTAAAAACAAATATGTGTAAACAATTGCAGTTTTTACATGAAATAATAAGTATTAGTTGATAATTTCTAAAATCTTATAATTTTAAGTACCCTGTAACTGCAAGAGATCCATCGTTATGAAATGATATGCAGTAAACTGGTTTACTGTGACCTTCCTGATGCAATACCTCCTCTTGTTGCTCAAGATCCCACAACCTCCAAGAATTATCGAAACAACACGTTGCGAGAAACCTTCCAGAAGGATGATATTGTACTCTAGATACACGTTGAGGATGACCTGGTAAATCCGCTAATGGATCGTCGCTATTTTTAATATTCAAATCAAACAAAAGACAATTCACCTACTACTTGTACATTTTTAAATGCATAAAATTAAAAAACTAAAAATAAAATAAAATAAACATAATATTTTATTGATAAACTAACCAAGTTAAGCTCCACAACTTCACAGTGCCATCTGCTCCACAAGATGCAAGACAACAAGCCTCGTCTTCCAACGATATGGTTGCTTGTGGATGAAACACTACAGCTCCCACTTGATTCAAATGCCCCTTTAATGTACGTACTAGTTGACAATCTGGGGACGTCCACAACTTTATCAGACCGGACCTAATGGGTCAAAATGAAATTACACATCATTAGAAAACACTTTTTACGTATAATTATTTTTGATTTAAGACTTTTGTAATGTTAACCAACCAGGAAGCAGTGACGAGCATTTTGGAATTTGGACTAAACTCAATATATGACAAGGGTCTGCTGTCCCCCACTTGGCTGTATTGGATAGTAGATTGTTGCAACTTTTTTGTCAATTCATGTCGTTTGGCCGTAGAAATATTTTCAGGTATATTTTGCATATGTCTAGCTTCCTCTAATCTAGCCTTTGCTCTTGGTAAAGAGTAGTCTGAAAATAGCATAAAAATAAATTAGGATATGCCTTCCGTAAATACAAAAATATCCATTAATTTAATGAGCTTTAGGAATTTTATGAAAAAATACGTAAATGACAATTACCTGCGACCCATCTTCTTGCTTCGCGTAGACTGTCTGGCCCTTCGTGATACCACGTTACTTCTTGCTCCTTTTCTTTGGCGATTGGTTTTTCTAATTCTAACTGATCTCGTTTAAGAAGAACTTCTAATCCATTGGTCCTACATAAGTAGAACAAAAATTTCCAGCAGTTTTAGTCATGTCATACGGTTGCAAATTGTAATATACCTTAAATTACTAAAGTACCTGGATAGTACTTCCTTCAGTCTTTCACGCCTGTCGGCAGGTCCTTCTCCAAAATAGCAAATTGGTTCTCCAAGAGTCCGCAAGTCTTTCTTTACTTCTTCGTCGTCTGTACTTACATTCATTAACCGTGCTCGTTTCCTTCTTTCTAACTCCTTCACCACCTCCTCTTTATCTTTGGACAGTTTATCTTCGATTTCAAAGTATTCTGCAAGATACACATTTTTAAACCAGAGGTTACATCATAAAACATTATGCACATAACGTATACATCATTATACCCAGCATACGCCAAACGTTGCAATCAAATAAAACAACCGGAATTGTAAACAGTACCAACTATGACACTTACCATTTGAAATATTGATATTTCCAGCCTTGACGGCGGTTGATATCGCAGTTGCATCATCTTGACCTTTCGGCATGATTATGCTGTCCACTCCCGGTATAAAAAAAGTCCTTCTACAATGTGTAGCTTCCACTTATGACTTACAACTAAACAGGTTACGACACCACGATATTAAAATAAAAATGATAACAAAACATCCACCTTCACCTTCTAACAGCATTCGAAGGACACAACTCGATTCTCGAAACACTTTTAATCTCCGTAATCGTTCTCTTAATCCTCCCGAATTCACTTAAACTCTCAACACAACCGGATTTCATATGTCATGTCACATTCATCGACGCACAAGTATTATTGCCATTTTTATTTCCCTTTCAAAATTCACACAACTGGGACTGAGTGACTAAACTTAAATATATAATTAATATAATTTATATATAATAATTGAAGCGGAATGAAGCGAAGCTAAAGATGTACATTAAACATTACAGCTCAGCTCAAACCTGAAAGCGACAACAACAACAAAAGTGTAGGGATTCATGTTGATAAAGGTTGCCGCTACGCTGAAGTGATGTGCTTTGGGGAATACTACAACTACAACACATACACACATACCGGGTGGAACAACTTGATGAGTAGTGCAAGTGGTGATGTTGCGACAAGATAACCTAGCCCTAGCCGTTCGGTTGTGTTTGTGTTAAAAAATGTGTCATTCACATTTGCACAAAAATTAAAATCATCAAGAATCTTCCACAATAATTTTGTCGCATTTATTAGCATTACCCATATCTGACATACCCTAATAATTGGTAAGTCTACCATTGTTGTACAAGCAAGCTATTTGCTGGGTTGTAAACATAATGAAATTTTTCGTTATGCACGGACACTTGAGTAAATACAATGAATGTCATTTGTGAGATAAGGTCATTGTGACTTCAGAATCCGGTATAGAATTCAGGATTTGAACTTGTGTCCGTATCAAAATCAAAGAAAGCACACAACGCTGTACTAATGACACTGGTAAATATACAAATTTGTCCAGTACAGCTCATAAATCATTATCATCAACCTTCGATCGCGAGTTTCCATTTCGTCTGTCATTTGGTGGTAAATATTGCGTTTGCATTCCTGGACAAATTAGTCACATAAACTATAATTTTCTGGCGTAATAACATTTTTTAAATGTTGAAAGTGAGGGTTATGTTAGTTTGCGTGTGTACATTTTTATGAATACGGATATTTCATTAGCAGCTACTTTCATGCCGTGCATTTGAGCCAAGTACAAAAGCTCCATTGCATTTGTATTCTCACAGCCAGTAAACATCATTTTATCACAAAAATCACGAAGTCCTGCCAACGCGTATTTGTCCGCAGCGTAAATTAATTCTTCAACTTGTCTTACATCCTTCCAATCCAGGTCATCACCAATATTCCCGCAATATACGTAACAAAGCACACTTTGCATCGCCTTTGAGGTAACATCTTTAATTCTTACGATTCCAGAACTTGGTTCTCTCATTCCGGAATGGAGCATTGCTGAAAATACCGGACTCCTTGTAGCTAGTATCCCTTTGTGAACGAAAAAAGTTTTCTCCTCGGGGTCAGCGTCAGCTTCCATTATTAGTATAAGGTCAGCATTCAGCCCATTACGAAATAAGCAGTTTAATTCTTCTTGTAGCAATTTTGCTTGTTGCCTTTTCAGTCTATCGAGGGAAAATCGTTCTACCAAATTCATTTCTAACCGGGTTCTTTCCACCGTTTTTAAATGCAACGTGAACTTAATTTCAAGATGTAAACTATTGTCATCACTGAGAAGAGGGAGTGTTTTTGGTTTAAGGAGATCGTCAGCAGCCTTTAAATTTTCCATTGTAAATAACTTTCTAAATCCTAGCCTTTGCTCAACTTCAAAATTTGGGATACACGTCCCTAGAAGCAAAACAGTAGGGATAACTTGATGGGGAGAAAGTTTAACTATAGAAAGGTTTCGATCAGGCAATTTTTCTTACTTTTGTGAATCCAAACGTCCCCATGACCAGATCGTTTAATTACGCACTCATAGTGGATGTACACGGATTCATCGGCGTCTTCGTCCCTTCTACTATCTTCATTTACATCAGGTAGCGCCAATAAAGGAGTTCCAGTTGCAGTTCCGTCTGCTCCAGGATTTTTTTCAATATTAGCAGTGCTATTAAGATAGCCCACAGTATCGTAGAACGATAAGGGAGGAAGTCGTTTCAAAAATAAGCCAATGTTATCTTCATTCTTCATTCTCTGAATATTGAAACACCAACGTGTTGGCTTGTTCAGCGTGTGGCCTGCTCTGAAGACGCAAGTTTCATTTCTCAGCAATTCTTTCAATTCACACAAAGCTAGAAAATCGTGTATTTTCCATTTAATAACGGTCGTTTCCTTTCTAGCCTGAAAATTAAAATATGTTTTATGCCGTTGCAACATTGTAGATTTTTATAACCTAAAACAAATTGTGCGTTTGATTCATCGAATTAAAGATGCTTGTACCCCTGAAGTCCACTCTACGTTCATTTCGTGATCGACAAGGTTATCTTTACCAAAGCAGCAAGTAGAGGAGGGGTACTCTGCAACATTGTTATTGTCATTGTCGCGTAACGCATTACAAGTTCTGACCTTACTTGTTTGGCTAATTACGTCATCCTCTGAACCTATTACCAGAAGGGAACATTGTCACCTCTATTTCATAAAAAATATGGGATTATAAAGTGTGTAGTGCAAGGTGCAAGGCTGGCATTATGGCTATTACTAGACTTGTCTTTAGACGTAAAGCAAAAACAGCTTGCCAGCTTCCCAAAAACTTTGCAGAATCTTCCCATTCTCTAGAATGCTCGCAGTAGTCACAGTCGTATCCGAATTGAATTCCGTAAGTACAGCCTGGTTTATTACGAGTAAACTTTAAAATTTTGTATGCTTTAAGCAAATACTTACAGCTGCCAATGGGAAATGGAGGTAGTACAATAAATGAAGTAAAAGTCAGTAAGTGTGAGGTCTAATATGTTGTGTAGAAAAGTAGAATATTAACAAAGCGGTGCTAGTATACATAACATAACATCATTAATATAGCCCTTGTGTAACTAATGTATGAAAAAACTTACAACTTTACATAATAAATCCTACTTCATGATCATCGCATTTATACCAAAAGCTTATATAAATTATCAATATTTATATAAGCTCTTTGATCGCAATTTTTGGAAAGCCAAAAGTAAGTAGCATTCTCATGAGTTTGTAGCTGAACGATAATTTAACGCGAAACACCACGGCGATTTTGTTAAAATATTTATTGAATCTTTTCATCATTCTTGCAATACTTGCACTAGTCAATCTATCGTGTTCGCTACATGAATTTTGTCATGTCACACTAAACATTCGTATTTTGCTTGAGTAATGTTGAGTGGAAACATTCTATAACACTTGACTTGACAGACGAACTATCAAAAGGTTTAAACATTCTCAATGCTATTTATAAATATATTTATACATTTATATAATTAAATATCTATAACACACACTAAAGATGGAATGAAAACAATGTGCTCCCTGTATATTTCAGACCATATTTGGTTCGTGCAGAATTCCGTTCCAATCCTTTAACTTCGCAATCATTCATTAAACTTTACATTCCCGAGGGCATCACACCAAAATAATACAATAATGCGTAGCCTTAATAAGGTTCATTTCAACATGACAATTTGACATTTTAAACATGTACATACCATATATAATTACATTTAATTTACAACTACGGACAAGTCAAATAAAAGTAAATATTATTGAGTCAGGTAATTATTTTCTTTCACATAAACAGGGGTTTTTCATGTAACAGCACATTGAAATAGCATTTCTAGTTGTCTGAATATAGCGTTGGTGTTTAAAACGTGTGCGTGGTGCTGGGTACATGTACTAAGATTACTCGTATACAGTAGAAATCTCACGTATATATTGTAGTTGTACGTCATTCACGGTGGCGTATACACTGCATCTGTTTGAAAGCTCACGCTCAAGTGATGACGGATCAATTTAACAACAATAAATTTACCTCCCTATTCAGTGTACACACATTGCGGCATTGAATGAGACCATTTAGCAGTTGGCAGACATTTTAGAACTTTTTCTCCCAGCAGTTTGTACTCATCACTACATCCGTACTCAACAGTTTGACCGATCGGGTAATAAAATTTCACGTCAGATATTATAGCGCCAATGGTGGTACCAGGATAAGTACATGCCGGGGTACCTAAACAATCAATTCGTAATCGTAATTCCCCTAATTGTAGGTTAGGTAATCCGTAATTATAATCAAATTGCCGATGAACTTACATTTTGTTATGGTGGAATGTCTAGACCATTTTCCGTCATCCTGGCAAGAAATCGTGGGCTGTCCTTCCATTAGATGTCCCGCGGTACAATCAATGAGTGCAAGATCACCCGCTTTATACGGTGGTTTTCCTGTCACATATCCATTTTTCGGTTCCGGTGGAGGTGGACACTCAACCTCTAGAACATAAATATATATTAATATGAACGTTTTATGCTCAGAATATCATATTTTATGAAAAGGAATAGTGAAGTGAACGAAGTATTGTTTGACAAGAGCAACATCATTTATTCCTGAACGTTTTAGAAAAAAACAATGAATAATATTGACAATTCATTTAAAGCGTGTGTGGTAATATTGCCAACTATTCGACTACACATTGATTGAATTCCATAAGTTTAAATGTTTAAAATGTTTGAAATTATTCTTTCCTAAATATATAAGATTAAATGTGTGTACGTGTTTAACCTTCAGCATAATATAGTTGGTTAAAGGTTTTTCATATATAGTCAGTAGTTCTATGAGTATTTCGTTGTTTTTACAAGCACAATTAAGCACCTCCAAAAGCTTCACAGGAAGGAATAACAATTTTCGTTTTTAGAAGAGTATTAGACGCATTTTTGTTGAAAATTAAAGGATATTCGGATACAAGTAAAATTATACACCGATGGAACGGATGGAATCCGTTCCCTTTTTAAAAACCTTGTCATATTTACGAATATCCAGAGCTTTAGCCAAGATAAGTGTTTGATATATTTGAGTATAAGCCCTGAGACATTTTTTGCCTGAAAGTTAAAGGTTAACAGTTTGAAATTCGGATTAGAATAGAAAATTGACAGCATTTTTTTCTATACAGTCGAAAGTACCAGATCGACTCACTAGTAAGCATTTTTTCATTTCTTTCATTGCAAAGAAATAATCATTTTTACCACTCTCTCTCTTTCTGTATCGTGTTGGATCATGTTTGTTACTTTAAAATGGAATAAGGATATGTGCACATTAAATGGTACGTGCGCCGGTGTGTGTTTTGAAAAATAAATACATGGCATTTTTACTGTCTTGCAGTACGCATCGGAAACAAAGAATTCGTGCCACGATTATTGGTAGTGCCACTACTACCACCGCCATTACCATTCCCGTAATGTTCATGAGAGCTTCCCCCTCCACTACCCCCTCGTTTTCTCGCAAATACCCGCCTATTATTATTCCAATTTCTACCGGTGTTCGACAATTGTCCCGACATTGGCATCATCATGGACATCTTTGAATTACCAGAATTTCTACCTCCACCACCACCACGAATGTCGCTCTGCATACCTCTACAAAGCGGCATATCGTCGGACCATTGTCCATTTTCTTGGCACGTTGCAAAGGGAGAGCCTTCCACAGCAAAACCTTGCGGACACGTGTAGTTCACCTTTCCTCCAACAGACCGACTTTCTATTTTTATTATTGGTGGAGCCGTTTCATTCTTTTTGAGAGTACCATTTTGAGTAACTGCTGTCTGCGCAAGAGGTGACATTGCAGGTACCGTTTGAATATCCGGACATTCCACAACTAAATTTTATTTAAAAACCGGTAGTTCCTTATCTTGCAAAAGTTATTATATGGCAAAATTGGACCTAGCTGAGCAAAATCAAGTTAAAATTTAGAAACCTTCACAGCGTGGAAGTATTCCATTCCATGTACCAGAGGCTTGGCATTTGATTTCCTTATTACCCACCAAGACGTTATTGTTCTTGCAACCAAAGTGAACACGGGTTCCGGCTTTGGTCGAATCCGTAGAATAATTAAGATCATGCCGACCATCTAATGATAAAGGTGGGCAGTCTATTTCTGTATAGTCAAGTAAAACAAGTATGTTTTCAGGGTTTGGTTAAGTTATTGTTAAGTTATGTTAAGCTAAGTTAAGTATTGGTAAGAGGTTACTTTTAACGATTATATTAATCTGGTGAGAATGCCTAGTTGGGGTTGAACAACTATAAATGCCTGAATCCATTTCTGTGGCATTATCGATTGTCAACCGGTATTCTAGTGTCGCATCTCTATGTTCAATCCCATCCGTCCACCCTTCCGCGTATCCTCGATGTGTGTTGGAAACTTCCCAAGATGGCCGTCCAAATTTACGCAAGTATAGACATTCCATATGCAGTGTTGTGCCAGGGTAGACAATTAAATCGCCATTCACAGTTTGTGCGATTGAACCGTTTCCAAATCGAAATAGAATAGTGGGAGACTTGTCCACCGCGTAGTCATGATACTGTGACAGTCCTTCACATTTTGGAACGAGCCCCATCCACTGCCCAGATACACATTTTCGCTTTTTACCCCATTTCAGTTGGAACTTTCCAATGTCAACACATCTGGATATCTAGTAAAATAAAATTGAAGTCTAGAGTTTACTAAATCAGTATTCAAAGTTAACAAAGGTTACATTACATACTAGGACAGTGGAACATGGAAACTCCAACTGATCTTCAATTAATTCTTGATCATTGTAGAAGGTAACAACATGCTGATCCACTTTTTTATAACTGCACGAGCTATTAATCAGTTTGGTTAGTTCGTGGGATTCTTGAATGTCCTCTTGAGTAATATTCCCCTCTGAAAATCCAGCACGTAAATATTGTTAATACACAGAGCACAGTTTTGCAAGTGTTTATCGTTTGTGCGTATATAAAATTAAAACCAGTGTGAGTTTACCACAGGTCACGTTATTGGGCAGTTTAATCCACTTTCCGTCATCACAAACAATTTTCCAACGGTTCTTGGCTTTAGGTCTGACGATGACGCACCGATACATCACCTCAGTTCCGTGGGGAAATCTATGCATTGTACATATAATCGTATTTTACCCAATTGTTCATAATTCTTTCTGGTGTAATGTAATCCCTTAATCGATTTTTCGTTTTAATTGCATTTAAGAACACCCACCCCTTGAACAGTCCGACCCCCAAAATATTTAATTAATACCCCGTGGTCTGTATATTACCATTTGGATCACTGTAATCTTGGACCGCTGGTCACTC
>JAHZNE010005658.1:0-10270 GCA_027744055.1 Callyntrura sp. NNG-2020
AATTGGAATTCTGCGTACGCCATCGCCAGTGGACTGAAGTATTTTCGACTACAGCAACAACCACTGTGACTAGTGTGCTTCCGATGCCCATTATATTATAATACGACATATTATGTCCTTACATTGTTATAATATGTCTTTGTACTGACGCATGGAATTGGAACCGCCACTATCTAATCTAACTATTTTAAGTAAATCACGGAAAAATGTAGCCTAGCTTGACTGAGGACTGATGCTCGTTGGTGGTCGCAACAAAACTGGTGGACACCGACACCATCATATCACCATGAATATGAATGACACTATTTCTGCAGAAGGAAGTAATAAGTATCACAGTATCATTGCAAATTTGGACACTGCCGGTGTCGTCGAACTGAAAATCACTCTCCTTGACCAATTTACACGTTCCAAGAAGACTGAGACCCAGAGAGGTGAGATTAAATTCGTACATGCCGTTGTTGTTTTTATGTTTTTCATCGGTTCATCAGCTGTTCAGATTCAGTTTTTTTTTATTATTTTTTATTACATATAATTTTATTGCCCCTTCTCCCCTTGCTATAATTTATTAAAATGATTAGCCAATGAATCTGTAAATCATATTAAAATCAGCAAAAGTCAACAAACTGGGAAGCAGCTACGTTGTACGTAATTTTGAATTTGAATCATTCATCTGTAATCGTAACGTAATCACAGTAATTTAATTAAAAAGTGACATTAGATGTAGAGACCAATTAGTTACTGCTGATAGTGCTGATTATTTTTCTATGACATATGACGAAAACGTACTATTAACTGCAATACACAACGCTATTTATTTTATTTCTAGCACAGGTACACACTACCAACTACAACATTACAACACACATGACATCCTCTTGTGTTTGACTAGTTCTCATCTTTAGAATGCCGTTGGTTGTTATTTGTGGATACCCTTCAAGTGGAAAGTCCACCTGGGCGGAAAAACTTGCCGAGTACTTAAGAACGGGTCAAGGAAAAACCGTTCACATTGTAAAGGAAGAAGACCATTTTCGGGGAGAAAAAAATGATATTCTTGACGGTGACAGACAGATAGACGATTCAATATATCATGTAGTGTAAACGAGCATTTGATGCTAATAAGAAAAGATAGATAAAGATGGATCTGGTTAATTATGCTGGTTTTTTTTTTGTAAAATAGACTCAAGGAAGGAAAAAGAGCTGAGAGCTAAAGTGAAATCGGAGGCACAGAGGTAGGATACTATTGTTGATATCTATTGCTAATTTTCCAAATTGGGAAAGGGAAAAAAGTGCTGGACTAATACTCGTCACTCGTGGATTTCTAGTCTTATTTTAATTTGCCCCACTTGTGACTTAATTGGTAAAGTGACCATGAACTTGTGAATGTATGTTGTCATGTAAAAAAAAGATTACTTCTAACATTTTAAACGGGAGCGCAGGAACGTAGATTTTTCTAAGGAGCTGACTTGAGCGTATTGCAGTGCAGTGCGGTATGCTGAAACCAAGGAGGTTCAAAGTTTAAAGATAGAGACAGAAAGCCTCGTCTTCACTTATCGTTAGCTTATTATGCTCGGGCTCTTGTATCCATGGTAGTTTTTGTTATGTCGTTTGCCATTAGAAATACGGCGAACTTTCATCAAGAAAGCAAAGTCACTGCACACCACAACACGACTGACACAATTCCTCTATAAAAATTTACATGGTAATAAGGGCCCAAGGCGGGGTAAACAATCAAAGTTTGGACGATTACAGCATCACAGGCTTTCTACGTCCATACATGCTTAAATGTCATTGGCTAAAACCAATCCGTTCATTAGGCTGGGAATCTCCTTTCTCCTAGACTCCCGTCTAAAATGTATGGAGAAATTTTCGTTGTCATGATCATGAGTGTAATGGAATTAGGATGAATTCCATCTAACTGTAGTAAGATGCATATGACAGTTGATGCAAAGGTAAAAAAAACAGTTGTAAGCATAATCATAACTCTGTTCTGTTTCTATGAATCCCCATTAATCATCAATTCACACAGAAATATCAAATTAATATTTTATAACTAACCAATCTCCTTGTTTTCGTCTTGAATAAGTCGCTGCATTCCTGTGACTTGAATTTTCATCAATCGATCGTTCACCGTCATTAGTAGTACGAGTACAAGAGAAATGTTACTAACTGAAACGGAGCATCTATATATTTTAGTGAAACTGATCAACGTTTATTATATTGTATACTTTATCTTTATCTCCTTTGGTGGTGATTTACATATAATTAAATATAGACCGTAAAATGTACAACGCAAAAACAATTGATTGTAAGCGTAATCAATCAATCAATTCATGTAATCGTAATCAATTCTTGGTTTGGTATATCTATTGAAACATGGTACACGACTTACAACAATTAAATTAGTCACATTACCCCTATGTAATTATTAATAGCATAATCTCACCAGTACCATTATTTTTCTTTCTCCAAAACAATTATTTTGGAACTGTTATAATGATATTAATTTTTTGTCTTATGTATCATTATTTTTAAGGCTATTAACAAAAGATGATGTCGTTATTGTGGATTCCCTCAATTATATTAAAGGTAACCCAGTTCTACCATATTTCTTTTGAACACAAGTTTATGTAACTGTAAAATTGTGTAGGGATTTGATTACAATCAACGTGAGTTATATGTATGTCCAACGCGGCAGGTGACTGTTCATTGTGATGTTTCGGAAGCACAAGCTTGGGAATGGAATTTAGGGCGACCTGACGTGAAGGAACATTATAAAAGGTTACTTTGACTTTACTTGGCGATGGTGTATCACATGGCCTACTTGGGCATAACAGAATTTCTTTTTTGGAAGCCAAGGCAATCACAATTTTTATTGTTTAATAGGAATGTTTTTGATCATTTGATCCAACGATTTGAAACCCCTGATCCTCAGAATAGGTGGGACAGTCCATTTTTTTCCGTCCTCAGTGGAGAGGAGTTGGATTTGAACGCAATTTTTAATTCTCTTTATTTTAATAAGGCTCCTAAAAGGAATATGTCAACTCAAAGTGTAAGAAGCATCATTTCCCTAAATATTTGTCATTTGCTATTTGTGTTAGAATAACTTGGAAAAAAGTATACCTATCCAATTGATGTAGGTATGATTCTTTGCAAGTAAAAGTAGTTAGATAAATTCATTCAAAATACATGTGCTAATTTTCTCTTCTTTTGAATTAGAATCCACTGTCTGGAGCTAATTATTTGGCTACAATGGAGAAAGTAACGTCAGAAATAATACAGGTAAATAATTTGTACCATGTAGATGTAATAGTTGTAATGGTTGTGCATTCCATCATACGCATAAAAATCAATATGGTAAGTACGTATGTTGGTACGGTCAAATGGTCTTGTATGTAGTAATTCCATAAATCATTATTTTTATAGACAATTACAACGGCGCAAAAGGATGCAACAATAACCACAGATCCTGATGAATTTCGAGAAATTGAAGTTCCGCATTCGAAGATTTCGGCACAAGTGAATAAATTTACGACAGTTAATCAATTAAACAAACTTAAAAGACAATTCATTAGTTTATCTAAAACGAGCAGTTTGAAAGGAGAATTAGGTGAAATGTTTGTACAGTACTTAAATTCACAGCTTAATTCGACTTAGACCACAAAGGAAATTGGTGTGTAAACAGTGGACAGCTAAAACTTTCTCCAAATGTGATTAAGCACACAATATAATTTATTTGTTATCCTACGACGCATTTATCATATCTGTCGTTTATAAGTTTTATATATGGTGTGGGTTAATTGCAGGGCGCTCAATATACGACTTTCAATGCTCAATGAAAAACGATTATGATATGAAATTAAAGGAATAATGCATTTTAAATGTTATATAGTCTTACGAAATTTATTTTTCTTTGTGAAATGTTAACAAAAAATATTAAAAAGATTAATGATGATTATTGAGTTGAAACAACTGACACCACGTTACCTCCAATAATAGTTTTTCTAAAAAGAACTTATCATTATGATTTATAAATTTTCGTCTAACACTTTTTCCGGTGCCTGTACGCTGCATGGTATTAATTAAATGTACCTTTACTTCTACAGGTGTCAATATCAGTAGGTGTATATATCTTGTATTGGCAAACAAATTTCTTATTACAAATACAAATCAACAAATATCAATCATATTATGCAAAGCTGCTTGTTTAAAGTAGGAGTACTGGTCTACTATACTATTCAAATCTTACAGAAAAACATTTTAAAGTATAATACAATAATAATAGCTACGTTACGTTACGTAATATATAGTTTTCCAATTACGACCCCACGTTAACCCAGAAGTTGGGTTTTATGACTAGCTATGTAAAACGAAGTAATTTAAATCTCTCACACAAATATTCTCATTCTTATTGCATCATTTTACCTGTTTCACCTATTTCCTATTGCCTCTCTTCATTCGTTACCATTCAGTTTAGCGTATAGCCGCATAAAATTCGTATCAATCAAGAATAGAACGAAATCAACTTACATCACGTTATCAGTACAAATATGCATACGTTTTTATAAGTTTTAATTGCCTTTGCCGTTAATATATTATACGATAAGTGAGTATGTATGTTTACAATTACAAGGATAGTTACGCCTTGTGTTACATTTAACCTAATTTTGAATAGTTGCAGGGAACAACAGTTGCTCTTAAACATATAGTATCTTCTGAATGTAGCACTTGCATGATTTTATCTGTACAAATTATGTACAAATGTTTAACAGCACGTATTTTGAAAATTCATTATATCACTTATGGTTGGAGAGGATATATATTATTTATTTATATATATTTTGATATTAGATTATCGTCGCAGTCTATTTGATTGTGAGCTAAAATGTGCTTGTTAGGGTTATGCCAGATGCCAGGACTAGAAAAATAGCTGAGAATACGGGAACCACAGTGCTACTTAATGTAGTACCAAACAATGCCACACCAAAGAAAGACCCAATACGCCCCCCTGAAAGCGATAGACCCAACGCTCCACTCCTACAATAAAGAATTTTTAAATTATAAAATGGTAGCTGTTGTTATGAGAAAATGTTGTAACAAAATGAAACTAGAAAATTTTAATTGCAATGAATTAGCTTTACCTTGTCCAAAACGGGTATTTATCTATGACAGTTACTAACATTGACCACATGCCAGCAACCAAGACATTGATTATTGTATGGCCAACTAATGCCCAAATCGGATCATATTTCCAAATAGTGAGTCCAATACAGATGAAAGATGCTAATATCAGAAATAACGCAATGAATTTGGAACGGCTGCAAAATCCGATCAGCGCCACCGAGATAAGAGACCCTATAAAAATTCCTACTACTGGTAGCCCAGCATCCATCACGTCATTTCCTAAATACATGCTGAAATCAGGGATGAGATGACATTCTGGATTAAGCCCTAAAATCAACAAATGTAACTAGTATAAGTATTGTGCTACAATTATTATTACCATTGCAACGCAAAATTCGTATTCACTATGGTTGCTTAGTACTTACCAGCATATGTGATATTTTGTAAAGATGATTCTATAAAATTGGATCTGCCAAGATTAGTATCAACGAAGAAACATTCACTGAGATCCGAACTTTTGAATAAAACATAAGAGGCCTTAACATTTGTAAAGTTTACTCTTTGAAATGTACAGTTTTCAAACTTAACATGATTCATAATCTGAAAAATAAGACATTATATAATTATCAATCGTCTGTTGATGATATGAATATTGGTATATATTCACATTCACATTTGTAACTGTAACTATATCTGTAAGTAACAACAGCATCACCAAACCTTACCATATTTGTAAAAGAGAAGTCTTCAAAACTGCTATTACGATATCTAACGTTAACTAAATCTTCATTTATAATGGAATGATTCAAACTCTGCGTCTCGTACATTTTGGCATCTTTATCAAATGTCCAATCTCGAAGAGTTGCTTGATGAGATATTACCCACGATGATAATGCACCATGCCTAGAATGAGTAAAACAATTTTGTACAGTCATTCTACTTTTACTGTGATCTGAAAATAATAGTTTGTCCTTACCCCATTGTGGCAAGAAGCCAGACCAGGGACAACGTAATAGTAAGTCTTCTCCTGTTTTCAGTCCACAGAGTAAGAAATGATGCCCAGAACTATTTAAAAATTACAAATAAGAAATTCGAAACTTGGGTTTGTTTGATGAACCGTTAAAGTACAGATGGTTTTTACAAAAACACAACACTTCTTCAGTCCACATTCATTGATCTTATACGTACGAACATTCTTTATCTCGGGGCGTGGTAATTTTGCTAAGTAAAAAATTTGATATAGAATTCTGACGGTTTAGATTTTTAGAAGCGTATTTCAAAATCACTGTAAAACATCACTACAAAATATCTCTGTAGGTCTGCCTGACTAAGAAATACATAATGAATCGAACCGACGTTGACGTACAATATAAACGCAATGACGTGTATAAGAACTTTACAAGTTGGCTTCTGACATGCAAAATTAAAGATTTACCGATTCCAGTGCCCTTGTGAGGTCACCAACAACACTTCTCGGAGTGCTAGGTGGAACATTATATAAAGTGGGTATCTCTATCTCGGATAAGCAAAACGTTGCATCATTGCCTCTATTTCTTTTGTGAATGCACTGTTAAAAGTAAAAAATATTGTATTGAAACAAGTCATTATAAAAAATATGTTCACAAACATTAACAATTTAGTAATTACCAATTACCTTATACACGCTTAGAGATTCAGCATCGCGCCCATTCTGCATTAAATTAAGCGGACCCTCAGGCATAAAAATAAGTGCTATTAAGCTCAAGAGCTCTGGAGCCAACGCAGCCACAAGCAGTCTTCTCCAAGAACTGAAATGTTCCTTTAGCTCCTCGCTCAAATGAAAGCCTAATTAAAACGAGGGAAAGAAACAGAAAAACAACGTTGCATTTATATGTGTGCACCATTTTGCAAACATGAACATAAATCGTGGAGTTCATCTACCTGTTGATGGAAGAATAAACCATGAAATCATAATTACGTAAGCTGCTCCAAGAGGCCAAAACAGAAATAATATAGCAATTGCAACTTTTCTTCTCTTCTCTTGAATGAATTCAGAAAAATAGGTCACTACAAGTGGCATGCAACCTCCAAGTCTATAACAGAACGACAAATCCCAAAGTTAATTCAGGAAGATAACAATAAGAAATATGTAAGTAGCATTCTCTGAAATGTTTTACCCAAATCCGCTAAAAATTCTAGCAGTTAAAAAGGTTCCCTCAGTAGGCATTGTAACACTTGCCCCTGAGAAAATTGAGCCAACTCCAAGGCAATAGATTAGTGCTCTACGACGACCTACACGGTCTCCCAAACTGCCCCAAAATATCGATCCAAGTCCCATTCCTAATAGTGTGACTCCAACTAGAAACAAATTTTATCAAACCAAAATTATACTTGTAGTACATAAAAACAAAAAAACAAAATTTAGATTTTTCTTATTCTAGTTTCATGATTTTACATCACAGAGCACAGTTAACAACGCTAACCTAGCCAAGATTTCTGAGATTCGTCAACACAGAACTCAAACTGCGCACTCTTCGAAGACATAATCAACGCCAAAATCTCCGCAAGATCAGCTGCCATTACCAGGCCACACACAAAAAATATTATGACTTGCATCTTCCCATGGCCAACCTGTAATAAAATTCAACACAAAAATTATTTAGGTATACTGACACTGGTATATTTAACCCTTTTCTTCAACTGACCTGTTGCAGAGCATCTTCGTGAAATCTTTCCAACGTAGAGTAGTTGAATTTTTCAGATTCATTTGGCTTATCATTGCCAGTGGTTAGGTTGTCGTGTTCAATACCACCTGGGCTGAGGATGGAAGACCCATCCTCAGACGTGTAATTCATCGTCCGGCTATGTTTTGTTGTCACCAAAGGCTCACTCTCCATATCTGGAAAGAAAAAAAAAATCAAATTCAGACTTCCACTGGCGTCAAATATTATTTATTTCTATTAGAGCAACTTAACCATTCACCGGATTTGTTGAAACACCTCGCCTCGTTTTATATTTATTCGATATACTTATGTAGATAACATTTGTGCATAATCACTTATGAAAAGTGCGTATGGGTAGCGGTAACATATAATAAGTTTTTTAAAGAAATCACATTTTTCTCTTACCGAAGAAATGCATGAAGAAATACATACTAATTAATAGCTATAGATCACAAAAAAATCAACGGCCTGGCTTGAGAAACGGGCGTCTTTACTATACCTAAACAATAACCCTTCATGTAACGAACCCTTTTATATTGCATAACATTATTATGACGTTTATAGACTAAATATCCAATTTCCAGTGAATTTGCGTGACTCATGGATACAATCAAACCCATGGTGCTTCCAACTTCCAACCTTTTCCCTTTTTATGACTGGCTTTCAGTGTTGAATGAAGGTCAATATTTTCATTTATTGCACACCGGGTAGGATGACATCACGTGATCAGCTACTAAGCTGATTAGACCCATTTTGACAATGCATATTTGTATACATGATACTGTTGACCTTACCAACTCTTGAAGACAATGACAAAATACATTGAACTATCATGTGACAAGACAAGCTCACATTTGTATGCTTTACTAAATACATAATTATTTTATAATACTAATAAGCCCACCACACCCAGGCAAAATAATAGTGCTACCTTATACCGCTTGCACTGGTTTAAAAATGCTGTTTTCTCGTCATAACGTTTGTATATATAATCTGGACAGTGCTATCTCAAAGATTTTGCCCTCTAGCGTGAGTAGTTTCCAGTCACACAGGAACTGGAAACATTAATCTTAGCTTTAGATCTAATCTATGACAAGAATTTTCCTTTATGATTCCAGTAATCCATTTAAACTCAACTCTGAAGACTTTGGTAAAATGTATCAAACTAAGAAAAAAAGTTCATGACTAGCACATTTAATAAACTATTAAAGGATGATATTTTTGGAAACATGTCCATCTGTTAGGTTAGGGGTGGGGTAATCAAGATTTCTTTAACCTTGAGGTAGAAGACCTTCTCTTAAGAACAACTAGACTAGAACCAGAACCTAAACTAATTTTATAAGCACGAAATAAAAGAAAAATTCGACCCTTGTGATGAGAAATCATATTTAATCTATAACACAAAGCTATGTACTTAATACAGTTTAAAAAAAAAAGTTTAAGCATGTTGTAACTGTAACTACAAATCTACAACAAAGTACTGGCACTAGCACTGCTGGTTACAAGATTCCATTCCATTTTGTTCATGTAACCTTACAAGAGCTCAAAATACAGAAGAGCAACGTTAAGGGACATTGAAATTGTGGTATCGGCATCAGCAGTTGTATTTATGCGTACTCTCTAACAAGTTACTTGGTTTCAATTCAAATGAATAATTTATTTGGTATGAAATGGACATGAAATTTGGCATTTTTGGAGTTTTTTAGACACTTAAATTCTCGTATCAGCACACTTCTTACCTTAAAACTTCTAGTGGGACGTAACAACGCACAATAAAAAAGTTTTAAATATAAATTGTCAAGTTGCTATAGTTGCTAAGTAAAATTCTTTGATGTTGATAAATATTATTACTAACATAACTCTGCAGAGGAGCCATTGTTGCATTATTGTTGTAACTGGAACTTAACGATGGTGCCATTATGTCGCATACATACGGTTGTGTAATAGTTGCACCAAGTGAGACAGTTATTTGTTAGTTGCATAAAGTGACTTTTAAATACTGCTGGTGCCGGTGATACGATGATGAAAAGCAATCTTGCTGAAAAGGTGAAGAAAGCAGAAATATTTTTCGGTCGTCTCCCTCGGTGTGGCAGAACAGCAACTACTTGCAGTGAAGATTAATTTTAAAGCAGCATCAGAATTGTGTGATAATATGCCCTAAAATACACAGTAAAGAAATACAGTACGTTAAACAAGTTACCATAATTGAAATTTTGAACAAATTTGTTTTTTGTTCAGTCAGATTCTGTGTGTTGGCATTTGGCATGTAATTATCTAGTCAAGTTGATAGTGGTATATTGTCAACTTGACAACGAAAATATTTTAAGCTGTTGTTACCTACTATTACCATTGCAAACAGGCGGCTACTCTGAAATTTTCCACAGAACCTCCAAAAAAAATAACAAAATCCTCGGTAACCAACACAAATCTATGCAACATTTTTTACT
>JAHZNE010005659.1:0-14147 GCA_027744055.1 Callyntrura sp. NNG-2020
CCTCCACATGGTTGTGCCATGAGGTTGGATGCCTATATGGTTTTGCCATAGATGTCGTATGAGTGTTATTTGGTTGATTGATACAGAAGTAAATATACCACACATATGATATTCGCCGTTGTACTAAAATTTTCAGTGTTTTTCAAATGAGACAGAGTTACTGTTTCTCGTACACCTAAAAACATTTGCAAATTTTGGGCCCTCCTTTAGTCAACCGGTTGCACATGTATGTACGGTTTCTACAGTTTTTTTGTAAACTGAACTGAAGCACCCAGAGAGATGAAAGCAATGTATTTTTAAATGGTCCCAAACAAACGGGTTACGGGTTGTCTCTATGGGGAATTTGCGATGTTTAAATGTGGATTTGTTGCAAACGTTGTAAATAACAACCGCTTGCAATGTATTCAAATGGGGGAATATTTGGGATTTAATATTTAACGTTGATTCTTTCTCTAGATGCAAGAATAAGAGCTCTCTGAAATATATTCGACCATTTCGTACTGCGGGGTATTTTAACTGGTTGAAGGTCTAATATTGACCTTTCCAACTTCTTTCCAGAAAATGTACCGTTGCAATGAACACAAAATATTCCAGTTTAATTTTTTGGATATGTAACCGCCCCACGCAACTGACAAGGACACCTCTTGGCATCATGACGTTATGTATGATCTTTATTAAAAATTACAGAGGATCTTATGTGTAAATTTATTCTTTTAGTTTTCATACAAAAGGGAAAAGTCCAAACAACGACAGTTGACATTATCTTTTCTAACTTTCGATTAACGTTTTGTTGACACATGTCAGTAGTCCAGGAACTCTTCACACTCCGTTTGCAATGAAGGTTTCCTCTGACATACCCAGACACTACGCATGTATTACACATCTCGTAAATGATTCAAGCATCATGAAGCCCTCCGACGAAACAAACCATTTTGGAAACTTGGGATAATATACTATAACCTTAAGACCATAAAATATTTTACCTATTTTAATGAAAATTGACAGCATACTCCCTTCAAATGCAGAATAATAAGCTGAAAGTCATAAACTAATGTACTGTACGTCAAACGAATTTCTTTTTTTAAGTTGTCGTTTCCACACAAGTAAATATTTTAATGACTTTTTGTAACCTATCCCTTCGTACTTCCATGGAACTCACGACTCACCCATTTCTTGGAATTGTTGCATAACGTTTGTGAAGATTACCAAGGTTGCTGTATCCGACCATCATCACAGAATAACTCTTGTCTTGTAACCACCTTGGAGATAGCATATTTTTATGTCGTTCAAAACCTCGTGTTACATCACTTCCGTTGGAATATACCTTGCGAATTACCTAAACGGGAAGAACTGTTCAACAAGTACGCAAACTTGTGACTTATCATCCCATAATACCACAACCACGGCTATCTACATTTACATTTTTATCCCGAAACTTCTACCCCAACGTAAATTTCCCCGTATACTTGGCTGAATTGCCACATTTTAAAGTATTTCTTGCTAAAAAAAATGAAATCATAAAATTGAACAAATAAATGAACAACCCGCTAGCAAACAATATTCTTCCAGGGAAAACATAAAAATATCCTACACAAGACCCCTTTCAAACGGGATGTGTAATACTTTTGATATTTTTCAGAATGTATCATAAAAACAAATACAAGTTGTGTTCTCTTTTCGCAAGGATGAGTATACGGTTTATTGTGAGCGTCTGTGTGTACACTGAATAATGTTATTAAAAGTTAGCCTGTCAACTCTTTCCTCTTCTTGCCGAGAGAAGAATAAACTAAAAGTGAAGAAGTGCAAGGAAATTATGTTTGCATGCACCAACTGTCATATATATATCGCTGCATAGACGTATACAGTAAATAATGTCACTTTACTCCGCATTATACAGTATGAATACATTAAATGTTTACACAAGCCGTAATAGAGACGAATTGTCATTGTCGTATGCCTAACTAATATTACTATCTTGTAAGAAAGGAAGATGACTTCCAAGAATGACTGCGGAAACAAAAAAAAACATTCCGAGAAATTTAATTTCCCGTACACATAAACACTCGTCGTCGAAGCAAGCGAACAACAGACACACTGGCAGGCTGGAGCTTCAAGCTTCAGCAAAAAAAATTTTCCGAGAGTAATTGAAATGCAGGGAGAGAGGCAAGGTAAATAAATACACGGCGTGTTTGGGTGGCGGACGATATTAAAAAGTTTAAATCAAACGGTAAGTTCGTGGGAAATGGAGGAGAGATTAAACGGGCACGAGAGCGATTTACCGGAAAATTTCCAGGGAAGAGGAAATTGATTATGCTTTTCAGCGGGGGAATAGGAGAGACCAAATATTGCGTTGGCAGAATAGGTGTATTGTTTCTCTGTGAGTGATCTCTATTCCGGAGAAACAGACAGACCGGCACTGTCGCAAAAAGTTACTGGTATTTTCTGCTTAAATGGATACAGAGTGCAGTAGGGTATATTATTGTGGGAAGAGAGAAAGAGATATTATCTTGAAAAACTATAGCAGTACCGGGGAAACCGGGGGGTATGAAATATGCATGAGGAGGGGTAGTGCATTTACATTAAGTTGACATTATCAGGAATCACCTTATAAATTACGGTAATAAAACATGCAAGTTATCAATTTTTAAAGTTTTATCCAGCTTAGAGGAAAGGGAAAATTGTGGAGAAACATATAGCGAACGAAATAGTCATCAAGTCGTAATGGGGAAATGTGTGCATAAAAGGGAATTTTTAAAAAGTATTACAGTCTGGGAGGAAAAAGAGAGAGTACAGTTGCATGTGGTGGCTGGCGACTTCTTGACGAGATGCAGGGAAGACAATAATGTGTCACGTAAATGACATCAAGAGGTTTAATGTGTGTTTTTCTGAAAAGGGGGGAAAATAACGAACGAATTAGGTAGAAATGGCAAGAAATAAGAAACATGGTCTCTGCTTCTGTGCATGAAGAATAAGGTTGGCAATGTGTAATCCTGGCAATTTGTTTTCGGCAAAAATAATGTATATATACTACGAAAGGATTAAGGATTGGTGCTAAGTTGGGAGAATATTTCAAAGACATTTTTAAAATTATGTTGCAAAAGAGCAATTTGAGCATTACAATTATATGAGTTATTATATTCTATGTAGCGTTTTGCACTCAAAGGGTGGTGACCAAAACAGCTTAATGTTTACGTCTTAATGAGAACTGGGTTGTATTTGTATAGTTACACCCAATTTTCACATATTTTGGGTTTGCAGTTTTCTAGTCTGCCATGAGTTTGTCTGTCTGTCTGAGTTTGAGTGGAGGAAGTAAAATTAGACAAAAATTGAATTCAAGACGTCGCATCGCCGCGTTTGGCATAAAAATGACAATAACAATTGTCATCTTCTCAGCTTATGAGCTGTCCCTTATTTAAATAAGTATTCAAATGACAGTTATGCAACAAGGAGAAAACAAATGTAAATGTTAATCCATGTATACTTGTAAAGTTTTATACAATTTTTGTGAAAGTTTTACCGTCTCTACCATCACCGTAACAGTTTCCCTTGTAGAAGATACATGTATACGGGAAGTAAAAGGTCAAGGTGTCTTATAATGTGTTAACTGCTTTAATTAGATACCTAATGTCTCTAATTATTTTATTACCAAATGCTTGAAAACTAAGACATCGTATTTTTATTACATTAATTATCTCGTTTTCATCGTATGCCGTCAAGTTTCTGTTGTCCCCCTTTTTAGGTTTAATGCATTTACTGAAGTAGCAGGTCAAAGTAGCAAGTTTTCTAACGTTCTTCCCTGTCCCATCGCAAACATGCTAACAAAACTGATTAAAGTGTAAGCTTTACCCTCCACTTTCGTCCTTCAATTAACTCATGCATGATCTTCTCTCTAGCAATAAACTATAAGCTGACATCTTTGCTATATATTTTCTTCTTTTTTTATTCGTAATGGGTTTAGCGTATCAGTAGGCTCACCTAGCTAGCCAAAATAATGCCCATCCTTATAAAACACATATATTTGAGAATATGTTACCGTCATAAATACACAAATTGTACACAAATCCTGCTCCTCCTAGGTACACTATATCACAATCCGTACCTTGTTGGCGATGTCAAGATATTAAATATTATTATGCCAAAACTTTTTGCTTCTTTGCAAAATCCCCATCCATTTCTCCCGCTGGAAAATATAAAACCTACCCGAAGGCTAGCGTCTCCTTTGTGTGCCCCTTTTACACCAGGGATTGACAAAATGTCCGCCACGCTTGTCCGACATACTTGCTTGGAATTATAGGGAAAATAAATGGAATGTATGTGCAGTATGTCTTTGATATGACGTGTATCGAGGTTGACCGAAGTTCAAAAGTTTTCAAAGAAAAGTACTTTTGTGATTGTGACCACTCATACAAAATAAAACCGCCAGAACCTCGCGGAGTGAGTGAGTGAGCACCAGCAGGCAACAAATGGCACAGAGCGACGGTGATGTTGACTATTGATCATGACCACTGTAGTAAAACGGCCAAGCTGGAGATTGTTGTGGGACAATGATTTCTTACCTGCTACCTATCCACCTACTGCTGCTGCTGCTGTTGCCTACGTGATGGCAAAGGAAAATGTGTAAGCGGAAAGTTACTGGTGCGTCCAGTGATTTCAGCTAACAAGTGACCAGGCCAATACTTTCTCCAGCAATAAGTCTTCCGAGTCATCTATTTTGCGATGTGGGCTCACTGGTGCGGCTGCTTTTTGGCGGGGCATTTTTTTCTTGATCCTCTCTCTACCTCTTTCATTTACGATCTTTTAGGGATGGTATGTGAGCATTTTTCCGAATCAGAAGGAACATATGATTCCGCAGGTTACTATTATTATATGTTGGCCCATTTCTCCGTGATCTTCGGGTTACAAGTGCGAGGAGTATAAATGTAGTGAAATAATACAAGAGTTTAAAGTTAAGCCTTTCTCTGGTCATTCCGCGAAAAATCTTTTTTCGCAAAACGGCAAATGGGAAAAACCACAGGAACAAGGCTCTCCTTGTAGGACGAATATAGTAAAATTCCTACTGCTACTACGGAGAAACGGCTTATGTAGTAAAGAATCAGCGGGGATTAAAATGTAGGCAGGGCCTGTCCAGAGAAATTGTGGTTGAAGGTACTCTTACATAGCAGCTGGTATGTTAGTTGCATTTGGAGGATAAACGAATGTTACGATTTTCTTGAAACTCCCAGATGCCTAAATTCTGTCAGAATTTACTTTGATTTGTGCTGTCGTCATCCTCGGCAGGATGGCTCAGATGAGGGGGAGAAAATTATAAAATAACTGGACATCAGCAATACAAAACGATTTTTGGAAAATTTTGAAAAGGGCGAAGCTAACAAGAAATAAGTAACGTCAAATGAAATGCAGTTTAATTTAAAGTCAACATATTTTCACAATAACAGCTCTGCAATTGTAAATTTGCCGTTCTAATATGCTCCTATGGAGGCTTCCCTTTGTCCCTTCTGGTATGTTGCACCCATACCATTTGCATTGTTAGACATCACCCCATGCCCCATATGACCGGGTACATATGCCTTGTATCTGACACCATTCCACGAGTCCCGTACTTTCTCTGTTTTCTCTGTTGTTTCCTCTGGTGAAAGTTTTCTTTGAGATTGCAATGTCATTCAAAAGTGGGGTAAAAGACAAGGCAAATAATAAATGGCATGCAAGGCTCCACAGTTTCCTTTCCCTTTTCTCTTTTGTTTTCTCTTCTCCCTTCCAGCCGTAAGTAGTGCCTAGGCCAGCCGCTATTTCAAAACATTCTTTTGTCCGGTTAAATAAGAACAGACGGTGGATTTTTGCAATAGCTTGTACTACTACTCCTGCCCGTTCATTGATTCCTTTCCTGTTTCCCCCTTTAACACGCAGCCCCCGGTACAGACGGTACATTACTAGCAGCCACACAGCAGAAAAAAAGTCCTTCTCCAAAACTTAGCCTGCAACCAATAGCCAACAAAGCAGTCAGTTTACCGCCATCCAGAGTCCATTCCTGTTTTCTCGTTCCTTTGCAAAAAAAATTGCGGGGAGCAAAAAATAGTGTACACGTTCTCTGTCCCCGAAAAAGCCAGAGAGATAATATATTGATAGGCAAAAGAGCACGAAAAGAGAAAGCAAGAAAGTCAAGTTTTTTCTTGGAGGGAATTGGAGGGAGTGGGTAACGGAAGGAAATAAAAAGCAATGCAATCTCACAATGTATCTTTCTCTTCGTCTCTTTCTCTATTTTTCAGTATGTGCACGTCTCACAATCTATAAAAATAGAGGAAGAAAAAAACACGAAAGAATGGAGAAAGAGCAGCAATAAAAATGCTTAAAGGTTTGTCTTATGTATCTCTCCTTCTCCAGGATTACTGTGTACAACGTCGTTTAAACAGGGGCAGTAACTGTGTAGTGGGGTAGCCGAGGGAAAAAAGCTGAATTGGCTTGACTTTTCGTTTCTCGTCTGAATTGAGAAGAATAATGGTGGCAGTTGTTTAACAAAGGAGTCTTTTTAGTAAAAGAGAGACGGAAGGAGAAAAAAGAGAGGGAAAATAGCTCAGTAGTCACTATCCCCAAGAAAACTAGTCAAGCCCAACAAGAAGAACGCACACACATAATAAATAGCACTATTTATGTAGAATATTTAATGATATTTTTGGACATCATGGAATTCCCCAAAATTTCCTGGAACGGGATGAAAGAGAAAGAAATGGGGAGTGCTTGCACGTCAGGAGGAAAAAAGGGAAAGTTGTCTCTTTTGTTGCTGATGGAAGTTTAAAGGGGAAAAATATAACGGGGAAAGTCTTTATTGCTTCTCACAGATTCTTTTTAAACTTTCGGAGAGATACATAGTAGTAGTCTAGTTGATAGTCGTCAACAGCAAAAAAAGAGAAAAAGAACAATACACTGCTGTGTGTGTACGTGTGTGTGTTTGGAGGTCATATTAATCAGCAGTTGGGAAGAAAAGATTCAATATTTGTCGTGAAAAAGGAAAAGTTAAGTTTACCCGGATTCCAAACGCTTTATTGATATCCCGTTTCTGAGGGAGGATACCCTTTTTTGGGATTCCCTCTGAAAATAGGGCGTGCTATATGGGAAAACATTAAATATTCATTTAAATTCAACTATTCAATTTCACTATTGACAAGGGACACAGCTTTTGGGGGTTTCGGTTTTGGTGGTGGCATTTTAGTAGTGGTAGTAGTGGTAGTAGTGGTAGTAGTAGTTGAAATAGTAAAAGGTTGCGGATCTATAGGAACTTTCACTAGGAGCAAAGTACCTGTTACCTGAATGAAGGTTACCACGAAATGAACTGATTCCAACAAAATGCAAATAATTCGCCAAGGACTCGCTAAAAGTTTTACGAGGGAATACAAGTACGTACGTATCTTTCCCTCTCTCTCTCTCGCACACACACACACACTGTAACATAAAATATGTTTGTATGTGAAGGCTCGCTATCGCTAAAACAATCTAGAAACTGGTTTTGTTCGTTCGAAGTCAAGGACTCTCGCCGTTTTTATTGTTTAAACGTTTCCCGTCGTCTATTTTGTTTAGCGCCTTTTATCTCCTTTTATTTTATTTACTTGCGGTTTTATGAACCTACAACAATTCTACAATAGAAGACACACACTCCACTTGCCAGCTTGGAAGTGCTGGTGGTGGGGTACTACTTTTCCCGGTAATCTCGTCCGCCTACGAAAGCAACATTTAAAATTTTGGGTAGTGTGTGGCCGTAAAAGGGAAATGTGGATAGCGACATTACTGGGAAAAGCGTACCATGGCGCGTGTCCTTGCATACACATGATTCCACCCTGTGTACGTGTGCGTGTTTTACCAGCATCTCCTCCTCCTATATGCATACTTCCACACACATTCGCAGGAGAAACAACTGAAAACTTTATTACGGAACAGGAATAAATTTTCGGTGAATAACATCACCAAGAAAGAATCGCTTCAGTTCCGAAATTTTTTTTTACATTGAGAACATTTTACCCCGGCGTCTTTATGAACAATGTACACAATGCAGAGGACAACAAGAGGAAAAGTAAATGGGAAGAGAAAATGTGTTGTTGTTACTGCTGCTTGACTAGCGCTGGAAGACGGACGACGGATTGAAGAATAATAGGAAAGTGCAATAAAGTATGATGGAAACCACAAAGCTTTATAGGTCTAGACTCGCCTTTCTATTTCTTCTCTTTTTGCGCGGCGCTTTAATCTTTATTTTTTTATTCGGCCACCGAAACGCTACTGGGACTCCAATGCACACACACACACACACACACAGAGTCTTGTTGTGTTTACTTCAGTTTACTAAATATAACAAAAAGCAGAGGAGCATTCAAGATTAAAAAAGGTTATTCAACTCTTGTCGTGAACGTTGCAATACAACAAAGTCCCTCATGCATACAAACAACGATGGAGGAAGGGAGAGAGAACGTGAGAGAGACGGTCATAGTCACAGACATCCCATATCCTGCCGAGAGCATCATCATTTCGGATCACACTGTATCACCCGCCGCCATTTTGCCAAGCACTTCTCTCTCTCTCTCGCAGACACACAACAAGGGAGTTGCTAATAAAGCAGGCAACAAACTCAAACAACTCGACCACATTAACAGTTTCGTATTTTAAAAGGAACACGAAAAAGGTTAATGGTTTGTGGTAGTGGCAGGAGCGGCGGTGGCGGGGGTGGAGGTTGAGTCTATTAAAGTTCACCAGGAAAATACTATAAACTTATTGGAGTATTGCTTGTCGGAGTCCTGCTGTTACTGCGGCTACCGCAGGGAAAGCTGTCCCACACTACGCAGAAAATTCAGGCCGGAAGTGAAAGAGATGTAAGTTGCCTATCAGCAATCCGTTCTGTGTGTCTGTGTGTGTTTGCCGTCACTAGAATGAATAGAATTAATGCACGCAATTCACAAAGCTTGTTGCGTTTTTAGATTATCTTTCAACGTAATGGCTATTTCTATACGTAGCAGTGGAAACAAGAAGAAGGGGCATCGTTGATGCTGATCATCATCATCTTTGTCATGAAAACAAAAGCGACCGGTGAATGTATATACTATACAGTGTATATATATATATATATGGAGATTTGTAATGAGGATGGTATTGATATAGGAAGGCTTACCCAGGAACTTTCTTTGCCATTCATGGCCATCAGCAGCAGGGGCACTAATTCCCCAGATGAATTAAAACGGTCATCAATTTGGTGGCTGTTAAGCTTACACAAGGAAAGGAGCAAAACACACGCACTATTTATGTATTTAATGAGAATAAAACGCACGTTGTAAAATTTACAGAGTTGAGAGCTTATACTCGCCGTCATCGTCACCAGCAGCAGCTGGAGAGAGAAAGAGAGAAAGGAAAGCGGGAGAAAGAGAAGTGCAGTGGAGAAAGAAGGAATTTCGTTGAAAGTGTGTGTGTAGTAGCTGTTGAAAATTAAAATGGGATGGAAAAGGGACGGCGACAACATGTCAAGTTTTAATAGATGTGTATATGTATAAGTTGTAAGCACAGCAGAAGACCGTATTAAGTCACTTTCACTCCATAATTCACTTCGTTCTTCTCTCTCTCTCTCTCTCATGGCCCTCTGCAAAAGTGTTTCTTGGTCTTCATTACTTGACTAAACATCTTACGGTATATTTCTCCCGACAACTTCAGTTTAGTCCTTGTCCGCCTCGTCGCCTTCTGGTCCACTCCTTCCTCCTTCTCGTGTTTCTCCTATTTTACAATTTTGGAGCAGAACTTGTATGTAAAGCCGTATCTCTAAAGGATGTAGAAAAGTAGCGGGAGGGACCTCTACTAATAAAATTTCTTAAAATATATCTATCGTCTTGTTTCTGTGTGTAGACTTGATATCTTGCTCTGAAACTTAACTCTGTAATTGTTTCCTTGGAAGTTAGACGCGGTCACTAATTCCAATTAATTAATAATCACTAACGGATAAACACCTCACTCGGCCATTCCTAAGAAGTACCATGATTTTGCTTGTTAAGAAACGAAAGCTCCCATTTAACAATCAACATTTATCTTGAGCCCATTACTTATTTCTGCATGCTGCTGTGTGCACTTTCTTTTGTACTATTTTCCATAATTTGATCTAATTGTCACAAAAGCTGCCCAGCTCTCTATCTGGCACGAAAACTTTTCCTTTAATAATAACTTGCCTTTGCTATTAAGTCACTTTATGATTGTCTCGAAATTATCACGCTTTTCCTACAAAATGAAAAATATTACAATATATCAACAGCAGTCCCATAAAATAGTAATAATTAACTGCCCATTATCTCTTAATTTTTGCACTGGTTCCCAGTCCCGATAATTAATATAAACGTATTCCCTCTTTTAAGAATGCTTCTCTGCCTCTCTCTCTCTATAGCCTACTAACTCATAAAATTGGAACCTGACTGACTACTACTTACAATAAAAGTGCCAAAGGCCTGTTTATTTGCCAAAAGAAAATTGAGACGCCGTTACTTTTTTACGTTCACTTTTTCTCTCGCTTTTTCAAAAATGGCAAAAAACATTTTTTACGTTTGAGTCCGCCATTCTGTCCATTTTTTCCTTATCGTCTCGAAAAATCCAGTTTTACTACCATTTTTTACGAGAGCAATTCACAATCGGAGAGACGCATACATGCTACACGTAACCCGTGCCAGTGCCCTGTTGTTATACAATTTTCTTCTGGGTAGTAGAACCAAACAACCATAATTTAGTGTGTCGTGTGTCTCTTATGTGTGTGCTCTTGGGAAAATAAGAGGTCATCTCATTTTCCCGGAACGGGAGGGAAAAAATGGTTGCAATAAAATTGAACGTAAATAATAAATAATATATAATTTTTTAAGGGAAATGGTGACGATGACAGAATTATAGTAAATGGCACTCGCTCTGCTTTAGTAAAAATGTGCTTCTGCTGCTGCTGTTGTTGTTTTAAATAATATTTTCTCTCGAAATAAACAGACACATGGAGTAATAACCGAAAGCTGGAATGATGATGATAATAATAATAATACGATATGCCGCCTCGTTCTGTGTATACCCTGTTATTATTTTTAGTCTGCTTTCTTTTCTCGCTTTCTCCGTTTTACAGTTTTGTTCCAAAATTTAGTTTCCTTTCTCCTCCACTCGGAACACTCCTCCATCCTCTATGGAATGAAGAAACACTTTTGGCCGTTTTTACAATCACAGAAGAGTACCGGGGATGGACGTCGGAAAGTTTTACGTAACTGCAAAGGCAGACCAGCACAACCCCGAACAAAAGAAAGTTTGGTTTTGCATTTTTTTTATTTGCCACCACGTTTCAGTAGCTGTTCAGGGTTGACAGCTGGCATTTTTGCAAGAGGGGTTCATTCATAAAACATGATACTTTCTCTAATAATATGCATGCATTCATTGAGGTTCGTGTCGTCTGACAAAAATGTGTGGTACGATTGTGTCACTTTTATAAGAACCGAGAGGAAAAGCAAACAAGCAGAGAAATGTCACTCCTCTTGTACTCCTCCTTTTTACTCTCTTTCTCTCTCTCTGTTGACATGTTGACTTTCACTTTACAAGAAAACCCCTGATGATATTTTCCTTTCTTGTTGCCTTACCGTCTGCTGTCGCCTGTCTGAATTTAAGGATTACAGATTATACCCCGCACACACACCCAAAATGGAGCACACAAGCTTACCTAAATCCATCTCATCCGTCATGTTTTTTGCATACACCGAGACCGAGATGAATGCTCCACACTATTTAAACAGGGGGAACGGCATAACAAGACAACCTTCTCTTAGAAAGGGACACAAAACAGAAATCAATTTTCAAACCAAAAAGAGCAAACGAAGCAGTTAGAGATGATGAAACGACATTAAATGATATTGCTGTGCTGCGATATCCCGGTCATGTAACCACTTGAGCGTTTTCCCCAGGATTGTGTAAGTGGAAAGTTTGCGGAAAGATATGTTATTATGTAATCCGTAAATAATATATTGTATCAACATTTTTCCACCCATCAGCCCTCTGCCCAAGCACTGACGCTCGTTTCAACCGTAAAGTTTATATATATAGAAAAGCAGCCAGGAAACGCGATATATATCAGTCCGCATGTCAGATTAAATTTCTCAAATAGATCACGACATTCCCATTCCAGATTCCTCGTGATCCTTCTCTGCAGGGGAAGAAGCAGAAGGAGAAAAAAAAACGTTCTACACACGACATGCATGCATGTGTCAGGTTTGTTTGGAAAGTTTGCAGGAAACATACTTAACTTTCTCTTTCTTTCCAGGAAAACCAATACAAACAGAAGTACAAGTGTTCTCTCCTGCTGCCTGTCTATCTTTCCCTCTATCTCCAGAGGCAAATATGCAGTTCTCGGGAAGACGCACACTTAAAATGCGAACAACCTTTATTTTTGGGAAAGGAGTGAAGTGAGAGAGAGAGAAAGATGAGGGAGAAAGGTACACGTGGGGGTTCAAACTTCATAGATGACTACTACTACTTGTAGTGATGGTGTAATGGCGCTGATATTGGAGAATTTTTTCTTCCTGTCGTTGTCGTGGTGTATGGTTTGTGTAGGTTGTGTGTTTTATGTGCCCTGATCAAATTCCATTCCTCCACTCCATCCAGAAGCAGGAAGACAATCGCGTTTCAAGTGAAGCTGAAAATAATGGAAAACTGTTTGCAAGGAGCTCTGTGTACACGGCACGTGTGGTTCTGTATTATGGGGAAGCTCGCATAGTTCGTTACAGGCAGTACAACAGGTAAGGTACACAACGCAAAAATCTAATCCTTTTTGGTATAAATGAAGACGGCAGCCAGGAAGCGAGATGATGACGATAATTGCGCTCATTTTGATAACGTACGTGAGGCAGATAATTATTTGTGTACACACACGGATATTACGGGTGCGTATCATGTAATGTGGTATTGTGAGATGGTATGGGTCTGGATATCCTTGTGGTTTTGACTATTTTGCCAGAGATGATGAGGCTGTTGAAGGAGCACCAAAGGTGATGGAATACGTAGGAACATCATCATTATCATGACAACGTGTGTGTTCACGGTGGTGGGGCATTATCCTGCCTCTCTATACCGTCACCATCAATGCCAAAAACTCGACTACCTACATTGATGGAAAGTCTATTGAGGTTGGGGAATAAAAAGGGTATCCCTATGGCATGGCAGAGTCGACACTCTTGGTTCGTTGATTTTTTCTCTATCGTCTCATCATCATCGTCGCGAGCCTGGTAGAATGGAAGAGTGATCCAAGTAAGCTACAAATTAAGCAGAATGAAAAGGCTAAAAGAGAGAATGATGAAGGTTGCAAACGTGTTTTTCCTCGCTCTCGATATTTTAGGTTTCCCTCCTTTCTTTTTGTTTTTTCAAGTGTACCGTACAGGAAAACAAGTTTAGACTAGGAGAGAGACTGAAGGTTAAATTAATTACGACGTGTTTTTGTTGAAACGAAAATATATATAAACCACTTTTGATCAATTAGCTTCCTACAACCCGCTTACACACGCATCAAACCTTTCAAATTCCATTGACCTTCATCAGCAGCCTTGCTTGCAGGCTTTTCTTTTGGGTTGCACAAGTACAAGTAAACAAGCCTCAAACTTCAATTCAGGAGGACTCCCTGTCGATGGGAATGAAAGAAGAGTGTGACGGGACGAGAAGAACAAAGGCAACATACGTTGGGAACGAAGCCAAATATTTTTCACACAGTTGGTTCATGAATATAGGAATACTTGAGAAATTTAGCTGAACAAGTGTATGGGAAAGATTACTAAAAAAATAATTTATTTATCGCTAACAAGTAATTTTACGAAGCAGGAACGCTCCCCTCCGTAACCTTCCTTGTAAGTATTAATTGATCTTAAAATTATAAGCTTCTTTTTAAAACTAAAAGTAAGAACCTGATAGAACTTAATGACATCACTACCGTTGCTCTGCAAGTTTTATAAGGTTTCTTTTCCTGTCGTCTGCGATTTCCTCAATTTTTTGCCAAGTACTCTGCTGACCCCAATATTAAAACAATTTCCCAATTTGTATGTTTTGTTGCGTAAAACTCTCAAGATGTTATCATCGATTATTTTCAAAACAGACTATCTACAAGTTCATATTTTATTTATAGCTCTCGTTCGTGA